>JARBWK010000001.1:8394017-8483077 GCA_030556195.1 Anolis apletophallus
AATCAATCACCCAAGAACTAGCTAAACAGCTATCATCCACAACATGGGCAATTGAAAAAAATCAAGCTTCTATCTCTGGGCTTTGTAAAACTACGCTTTCACATTTTTTCTTTGAGTATTCATAGGGGGCTTTTACAATCTCTTGCAAAAATGTCCTTTTCTGAACAACGCCAGCAACTTAAATTTTTATGAGCTTTAGCTATGCAAGCTGCCTCAGACTCATAAACAGACTTAGTTTGTCTCTCTATTTTGTTGTGATAATTAGAAACAGAAGTTCTAACTTGCTTCTAGCCACCCACTCATAGAGTTTTGAGGGAAATATAATCAACATTCAAATCTTTATCCTGAATATTTACAAGACAGTCAACAAAATATCAAAACCTTTCCCCAAACTCCCCAACAAAATAAGAGCTCTCAAGTCTTCTTCAAACTGCAATCCGCGTTGCTCCAAATCAGAAAAGATAGACAGCATAGCATTCACATGATCTTCTATGCATCCACTCTCAAATCGAAGAGAAACAGTTTCCTGCAAGAAAGAACAATTTTCGAGCCAGCACTAGGTCTCTGATAAAGAGTTTTATAGCAATCCCAAACTTCCTTGGCATGCTCTAATCTTCTCACATGGACAAGTTGCTGGTCTTCGACTAAGCAGAATAAAGGCTCTGGCTTTTTGGTCCATTCAGTTCCTCATCACATCCATCAGCTGGGGAGGGCATTCACAGCTTCCACAAACTTTGTGTGATGAGATAGCATTTCATCTTCTCAGCCCATGTAAGATAATTTCGACCATTTAGTTTCTGAAATGCCAACTTAAACATTCCAGCCATCTCTAAACTTCAGGACTGTAAAAAAATTACAACAAAAAGTGTCCAAATACTTTACTCCAGAAGACAAACCTCCTACCCCGAGTAGAAAGAAAAATTTACTCCGAGTAGAACTTCCACACTTTGTCCTCTTGCTCTCTCGAGTAGAAAGAAAAATTTACTCGAGTAGAACTTCCAGAAACAACATCGTTCATAGAGGTACTGGGCCCATAACCTGTTGAAATATGTAGGAAGCTGGGAATGATGGAAATAAAATTCCCAACTTCACCTTAAAAGGAAAAACACAGCGGCAAGCGGAAGAACTTAGGACACTTGAAGTTTCTTGTTGCAAAGGTTGACTTCAGTTCTTTAATGTTGTAAAATTCATAAAGTATAGTCCAGTCAGCTCACAGATCCTTCTGCTACAGTAGTTTGCATCCATGAAGTGGTTCTCCAGAGAAAAACAAAACTACCACAAAACAGTAACAGGATAAACAGAGTCTTCAGTTTTCTTTGTCATTAGCCTTGGCAAAGATATCAGCGTGTCTTTTCAAACAAACTCTTTCTCCTCCTCCTTATCAGCCAAACGCTCGGCCAGACTTTCTTCTTCTTCAATCCCCCCACCCACACATTTAGCACAGCAGAGAGATTTTATAGCAACCAGGAAACCACTCCCCAAACACAGCTCAGCACACAGCTCAGCACACAGCTGATTAATTGATTACTCCACAGTGGAAATCTACTCAGATACTACAACAGGTATAAACTGTTCACTTAACTCTTTATTTCCAACACCTTTGAAATGTAGCCTATTGCACATGATACTGAATAGTGATCTCCCATCCAAGTATAAATCAGACTTGACCCAGCTTACCTTCTGAGATTTAGATGGGATCTGGTGCCTTCAGAAGTATTTACGACTTTCTAATAGTATCAGAGCTGCTTTTACAGCATGGCTATTTTTTTCTCATTTGCAGAATTATCATGTCAAAAACAGTCAAATGATGGCTGCAAGAAGCCATGGGGAAAGGCAGGTAACAAAATGATGATGATGGTGATGATGATGATGATGATTATTATTATTATTATTGAGATGATTTTCAGAACTCTGCAGCCTCCATGGGTACATGACCCAGTGTTCAGTATTTACCCCATTTTATACACTAAATTAGTGTCAGCTGTCAGATAAAATTTCAACCAGATGATTTCTAGGTTTGCAAGGTAGCAATTGAGGAGGATAGACAGAAATTAGAAATACTTCCTTGGTTCCTCCATATCCCATTCAACAAAGTCTTGAAACAATATTTCTTCTTCGAGGGCTCTGTGAATGCACACGTATGAAGTTTGCGCGCCAGCGCGGGCTTCCAATGGAAACTTTCCCAGTTTGAAAAGTTTTGGCGGTAGCTCCGCCCAGCCGGCCCGGAAGGCATAAAAGGCGCCTCCATGCGCCCACCCCATTCCTTTGTTTTCCGCCACTTGGGCAACATCGAAAATCGGCTGGTTGTGTGAGCATAGTATGTCCAAAACCAGCTTCAAAAAGTGTTTATCCTGCGGTGGCAAGATCCCGGACTGCGACGGTCACTCGAAGTGCCTTCGGTGTCTCGGAGAGGGGCACGTTGTTCCTGTCTGCCGACACTGTCGCAGACCAGAAGAGCAAGAGCCCGGAGGCTTCAGGCCTACCTGACGGAGCGTGCTCTCTACCCTCCAGAGATGGCGACGGCTCTCCCATCTACCTCCTGGGGACCGGGCGGCTGCTCGCCCCCACCGTGTCGACCGCTCACCCGGCTGGGAAGAAGCGCCCACGGAAGGAGAAGGGCACGAAGTCTGTCTCATCGAAGACTTTGGCGCCAAAGAGGTCCTGCACCGTGATGACAGAGAAGGTTCAGCTGCCTCCACCACGCCGGTCGTCGGCGAGCTCAATGGCGTCGGGCCTCTCCCAGAGGTCGGCCATTTCGAGAACTCCCTCCAACAGAGCTATGGAAATAGCATTCCAGAGGTCGAGTGAAGAAGCCCGTAGAGCCCAGACCAGAGGCCTGGTTCCTGTGACTCCGGGCAAGTCCTGGAGGCCGCAGCCTCGAGACCCCGTCTCCGAAGAGAGGCAGGACTCTGACGCCATCTTCGTCGGCGTCGTGCCCTGAATCTCGCCTGCCCCTGTTCTCGCTGTGGAGACAGGGGTAGAGCAGCAGACCATCTCACCGGGAGACTCGGTACAGACAATCATCAGAGTTCCCCCGGCTCAACCCTCGGTTCGTCAACTTTTTGTGACGTCTCCCAAGAAGGGCAGGCAGACAACACGACTCGCCATGGCCCCAGCTTCAAAGAAGCCTCCCCCTGCATCGACGGTGGTGACCGCAGTCCCATCCACGCCGAGAACAGCATCGGGCGGGGCGCTACTTCCGGGACCGAAGTGGTTCGACCACTGTCGGAGGACGAGGTCAAGGAAGGCGAAGCCCATGATCGGTGATGTCGGGTCCATCTTGTCGGTCGCCATGGACCGGACACCCTCCCACAGAGGCTGTGAGCTGGAACCATCCTCGTCACCGACAAACTCCGCAAGAGCCTTCGAGGAACAAGTTGGTCGGATGGCAAGAGCTTTGGGCATACAAACTTATGTGCCCAGAAGATCCAGCGCCTGCCCCATCTTCAGCAGGGTACAGGTCGAGGACTCTGCCCAACCACACCTTCCCATGCTGGAACCCCTGGAAGAGGTGGTGAAGGCATCGTGGAAGACCCCGTCGTCCATTCCACCCACGTCAGGGCGTATCGAGGCGTGGTACAAGATCGACGAGAGGGAGAAGGAGTGGCTACACGATCATCCGACACCCAACTCGATGATCGTCACCTCCTCCAAGTCTTCAGGCAGAGAGTCCACAGCCCCCTCTGACCAAGAGGGAAAGAGATTCGACATGGTCGGCAGAAAGATATACCGAGCTGGACTTCTTCTGACGAAGATGGCCAACTATGGGGCGTGCATGGGAGCCTACCACCAGATCCTCTGGGAAAGGGCCCAACCCTTTTTCCAGGATCTCTCCCAAGAACAACAGGCTGCACTGACCTCCATCTCTCATGAGGCTCAAGCGCTAGCACACCACCAGATCCTGATGTCCCGCCACACTGGGGACACCTCGGGAAAGCTGCTGGCCCACGGTGTAGCCATCCGCAGACACGTGTGGCTGAAGTCGTCGGGGTTGTCCTCCAATTCCTGAAAGGTCATCGAGGATGTGCCGTTCGATGCCCAGGGTCTCTTCTTTGCGGGCACGGAGGACAAGCTGAAGGCCAATCATGACTTCCTGGGCCTGACGGCCCCGTTGGATCGACCACCGGCGCGCAACTCCAGGACCCGGTACTACCAACGGGCGAAGTTCCAGCCCAGGTCACAGTACCGCCAGTCCCCACGACCATACTCGGCCCCACAGCAGCAGCAACAGCAGCAGCCGAGACAGCAGCAGCAGCAGCAGAACAACCGCCCTCGCCACGGCAACAAGTCGAGGCCACATCAGAACACGGAAATGGACAGTCAAAACGCCGTGTTTGACGGGGCGAAGGACGACACCGTCTCCTCGCTAGGTACCGCTGCCACCATCATGCCTCCTCCCAGCCCTCGATCTCCACCATCTCACCCGCCGTTCGGAGACCGCCTGACCCGCTTCATCGGTGCTTGGCGACGCATCACCTCAGATGCAATCCGGTGCTCCGGATTGTCAAAGACGGCTATGCCTTGGAATTCGACGAGCTCCCACCAACGGGGTTCATCGTCGAGACGGAGCCGTCCGAGGTGATCTTGAGGGAGGTCGACAGCTTGCTTCAAAAGGGAGCAATATCACCGCTTCCGCAGGGCAAGGAGGAGAGGCATTCTTCTCACGATACTTCACCGTGCCGAAGCCAGACGGTACCCTGCGACCCATCCTGGACCTCAGAGACTTAAACGCGTATGTTTTGCCGAGGAAATTCAGGATGGTGTCAGTGTCGTCCATTCTTCCACTTCTACGGGCAGGCGACCACTTCGCCTCGATCGACCTCCAGGACGCGTACTTCCACGTCTCGATCAGACGTGCCTATCGACGCTTCCTGAGCTTCAAGGTGGCCGGAAGGGCGTACCATTTCAACGTCCTTCCCTTCGGCCTCGGGACGGCTCCTCGAACATTCTCCAAGTGCATGTCGGTCGTGGCTGCGCACTTGAGAAGGGAGAAAATCCGGATTTTCCCTTACCTGGACGACTGGCTGCTGGCGGCTCAGTCCTCAGACCTGCTGCAACAACAAGTCACAGCGACACTTCAACTACTCTCGTCGTTAGGCCTACGCCTCAACTAAGAGAAGTCACAGCTTGTCCCATCTACGAGCATAAAGTTCATCAGGACAATGTTCGACTCCGTCGATCAGCTCGCCTATCTGCCAGAGGTCAGATTTCAGGTGCTTCGACACGAAGTGAACAGCTGCACCCGGCCTTCCATTACGGCGAAGCAGGTTCAAGTTACACTGGGCCATATGGCATCCACGGTGGCCATCACTCCGCTAGCGAGACTGTGCTTCAGGCCGCTACAACGTTGGTTTCTGGACCACTTCGACCCAGTCAAGGAGCACCACTCGAAGAGGCTCTCCCTCCCGGAGAAGGTCAAGGACTCCCTCCAGTGGTGGACTTCCAGCGCCAACGTTTGCGTAGGGGTACCATTCCACATGGTGACCCCATCCATCACGGTAACGACGGATGCATCGCTACTTGCCTGGGGAGGCCACACGGAGCGCCTGTCGATCAACGGCCAATGGTCGGCGGTGGAGAGGCTCCACCACATCAATTACCTCGAGCTCCTGGCCATAGTCAAGACTCTTCGGGCATTCGCCCCTCTAGTCAGAGGACACGTAGTACTGGTCAGGACAGACAACATAGTGGCCATGTACTACGTCAACAAACAGGGCGGAACGGGCTCGAGAAGACTCCTCGCCCTAGCCCAGAGCCTGTGGGAGTGGTGTGTTCATCACCAGGTGACCCCCAGGGCCGTCCATCTCCTGGGAGTCGAGAACTTGGAGGCGGACTCGCTCAGCAGAACCAGCTGGTCGTCCCACGAATGGATGCTGCATCCGGAGGAACTCCACTGTGTCTTTCAGAAATGGGGATTCCCAGACGCAGATCTCTTCGCATCGCCGGAAAACAGCCAACTGCCAGTTTTCCGTGCCCGGCTTGCCCCAGATGCTCACCGGGGATGCCTCGGGCACGCACTCCTGCTCGATTGGACGACGGGATTCTTTTACCTCTTCCCGCCGTTTCCGCTACTTCTCCGCATCATCGAGAAGATTCAGCTCTCGGGGACCGACTGTATCCTCATCGCTCCCTACTGGCCGAGGCAGGTCTGGTTCCCAACCTTGCTACACTTGGCCGAGGGGAATTATATACACCTCCCTCGCCGACCAGATCTTCTGACTCGGGAGAAGGGGTTGCTCCTACACCCAGACCTCCCATCCCTGCACTTGACGGCATGGAGAATCTACCGGCGCCGGACATTTCACCAGCCGTAGCGGCAATCTTGGCTGCGGCGCACAGACCAGCAACGTTGAAGGCTTACTCGGCTTGCCTCGCCCGCTTCGCCAAGTTCCAGACCGCCCGTTCCAGCGCCGTCTTCCCGCTCTCAGTCCCGGCGGTCCTTGACTTCTTGGCCGGGCTGGTCGACAGGGGGCTGTCCATGTCCTCAGTGAAGACCCACCTGGCGGCGCTCACCTGATTCTCAGCAGAGGGGAGGCCCTTCGCTGTTCCAGTACCCGATGGTCAAGAGATTCCTGAGAGGGGTAAACAACACCCACCCTCCCCTGCATCCACCGATGCCCGGCTGGAGCCTTGACCTGGTGCTGTCCTGCCTTGCGGCCCCACCGTTCGAGCCATTGTCATCCATCGACCGACGCCTCCTTTCTTGGAAGGTGGCTTTCCTGGTCGCCATTGCTTCAGCGCGTCGACCTTCTGAGCTGGCGGCACTACGGGTGGACGAGCCCTATCTGCTATTCCTAGCAGACAGGGCTATCTTGCGGACGGACATCACATTCCTCCCTAAGGTGGTGTCCCCGTTCCATGTGAATACGGACATTGTACTTCCAGACCTGATTCCCGCTCCGTCTGCGGGGAACGAGTCTACCCTCAGAGCCCTCGATGTGAGAAGAGCCCTCTGGGTCTACAAGGGCAGGTCTGCAGACTATCGACGGTCGACTAGACTCTTCGTCTCTTACGCCGCCGACAAGCTGGGCTTGCCGGTGTCGTCTCAGAGGCTGTCGAATTGGGTGGCTTCCCTGGTTGAGTCGTGCTATCAGATAGCCCGTCAACCGTGTCCCCCCAGAGTTAAGGGTTGCTCAACTAGAGCAGTGGCCACGTCGACGGCTTTCCTCCAGGGGATCCCTCTGGATTCTATATGTAGGGTGGCCATCTGGGCCAACCCCTCCACCTTTACTTCCCATTACCGGGTAGACACCCTCTTTGGAAGGGACGCAGCCTTTGGTCGAGCGATCCTCACTCCCAAGGGCCTTCAGGGATAGTGTCTACCATGCTAGACCCTGGTCATTTTCCCTCAGGTTACCATCTAGATCGACAGTTCGGAATCGATCAGACCTCCCTGCTTCTTATAGAGGCTAAGTGTTTACCGTGCCCCGGTTAACAGTCTACCGGTTAAAGCGCGCTTTACCTAAATGTTATTATGGTTATATGTTGCACCCTTTTGTGCACTAATACTGTGAGCCCTGCGTGCCTGACATGAATGGTGCTTGTTGCACTTAATGCTGTGAGGCCTGTGTGCCTGCATGAATGGTGCTTGTTGCACTATGTTTACAAGTGGGGGCATGTCTTCCACTCCTATTTATTACACTGTTGATAATGTTATTTATTCATATTGCTGGTTGCAATAAACCTGTTCGGTTTTTCAAAATTGGCTGGTTTGTTCCCACCTCCTTTACCTTAGCTCGGTAAGTCTTCATAAGTGTGCACTCACAGAGCCCTCGAAGAAGAATGGTAGGTTACATACCTGTGACCATCTTTCTTCGAGTGCTCTGTGAATCCCCACGAACCCACCCAGCCGGCCCTCTATCTCAAACCACCCTTTCCTAGTTGCTTTGGTGGCGTAGGAATGGGGTGGGCGCACATGGAGGCGCCTTTTTATGCCCTCCGGGCCGGCTGGGTAGAGCTACCGCCAAAACTTTTCAAACTGGGAAAGTTTCCGTTGGAAGCCTGCGCTGGCGTGCAAACTTCATAAGTGTGGATTCACAGAGCTCCACTCGAAGAAAGATGGTCACAGGTATGTAACCTACCAGTCCCATGGGTGTGGCACTCCTGTAGCACTACAAATCATCATAATGAAAACTGATCCTAACAAGCTAGGCCAATTCAATATAGCTCTCAGAGCCGAAGAGTCTCGGGCAAATTTTAGCCAAATACCACTTTTCAGCATTTCTTATTCCCAGCCAGGATAGTTTTAGATATGTTTGATTTCCATTTATTTATTTAAAATGTTTATTTGGGCTTATCTCACCTGCCTACTTATCTGAACAACAAACAACAGTAGAAATACGATGTTGTAGCAGAAACATTGTATTTAAACTTTGATATTAAAAATGTGTGTAATTCAGTCAGATTTATTGATTTATTGATTAAGAGTATTTATTCCCCTACTTTCAACCCAATTGTCTCCCTGGACAGCATACAAATCTTTAATTTAACAGTTCCCCGCCTTCAAACTGTACCATCTTATATCTTTCTGGAAAATAACTGCTGGGTTAATGTCTCAATGGAAACAAAAGTATTTGATTAAATAATACCATTTCCAAAGCTGCAGTAATAAAGCAGGAACAGGCCTATGAAAAAAGCACCATTAGTTCATTCAGGGTGCATAGCCGCAATAAAATTAATGCAGTTTGACAACCCTTTCATTATCATAGCTCAATGCTTTGAAATCCTGGAATTTGTAGTTTGGTGAGGTACCAGCACTCAAGGCTAACAACCTTGCAGAACAACACATGTCATGACTGTATAGCACTGATCAATGGTGTCAAATGGCAATAATTTTACAAATAAATAACAATAGTTGCAGCTATATCATTGACATAAATCCAAAAAGCACTGTCCTTACATACATCCTCCAAGGTGTCTGAAACCCAACATTCTAATCCTATCTTCCTCACAGATTACTTATTCGCCAACTCTTGGCAGCCTCTTTTTAATTTGTTAAATTCACAACCAACTTTTGCTAATTACACAAATTGCTTTTCTTTCTCTTCTCCCTTCACCTCACTTCCTCCATTAATTCTATAGATGGTTCATACACTGCTTTTCATTTTATTTCATTGGTTGAATTTAGGAGGCATGCTCCAGTCAGTCCAACACAAGGGGCAAGTTCATATAGGCATACTCTTATTTTGGGGCACACTGGCATTTATGAGAAGGGATGGAGAGGTCAAATAGGTCAACAAGCACGGAGTATACAGATTACCCTCCCATATCGGTGGATTTATCAGAAAAATACTGTCCATATTCTACTTGATAGAATATCTCTTACCAAATTATCTACAATGAACAATCTAAGCTTCCACAGCAAATATACCTGGATTTGCTATGAAAGAGTAAAAAGACTCACAGAAGATGTAAAGATTAAAATGACTGCTCCGTATTGCACTTCCAAGTTATTTCAATAAACCATTTATGAACCATTGGTTATGCATATATAAGCCAACTATCAACAAAATGCAAAAACATGTTGTACTTGAGTTTAGCTGTTGCTCCCAAAACATTTGTGGATCTTTATAACATTATCTAGAATTGTGCCAATGCCACATGGTACTTTGCCAATAAATATTGTATTTCCTTACCTATTTTTGCAAATGCAAAAATTCTGTATACATGCAAATGTTTCATCTTCTTAAAGGACAAGTCTAACTAGTTTTTTGAAAGTTTAATTAGGAGTAAAAGCAAATTTATGGGGTGATAATACCACATTGTCAGCAAGTAATAAAGACATAAACCACCTCGTGCATTATCAGCACTTAGGAACAATAATCTTTTCAATATCATTTACAAAATGCCTCAAGAAACTTTCACACCAGAATGTACACTATCTCCCAATGATCGGCTAGACTGAGATTGTATTTAACTACTCTTTTAGAAAGTAATTCAGAATATGTCAGTCACATTCACTCTTTCTCCTTTTTTGACACATGAGTAAAGTTTACAGTCTTTCATAAAAGAATTGTATTTGCCTTCAGCAAACATGCTGTTTGAATGTTCAAAGGAAATACGGGTATAGGATGATAAAAAAAATACTCCAGTTCAAAATGCATTGACAGGCACACAATCTGCTATGGGATTTTTACAGAACTTTCAGTTGAGAGGAGATTTACTGGAATCTAATAAAATGTAGTAATATGCTCTGCTATGGAAGTTATGGACTGATGTAATTATAAACATTATGGAAATGGCAATCAAAGGGACTCAAAGGGACTTAGGGCAACTCAGGGTGCATTTAGCTTGGGGTGATAGGGTGTTATATAAATAAAGTTATTATTATTACAGTATTATTATTATTATTGGGAGAGGAGGAAGAGGAGAAGAAAGAGGGAGAGATAGGAGAACAGGAAGAGTGATAGATAGAGAGGGGGAGTGAAAGGAAAAGGAGGAAAAGGAGAGAAAAAACAAAAAAGAGGAGGAGAAGGGGATGAAGAGGAGGGGGAGAAGGAGCAGGAGAAAAGGATAAGGAGGGAGAGGGAAGGAGGAGATGAGGAAAGAGGGGAGGAAAAGATGAAGGAGAAGGAAGATGAGGAAGGGAGAGAGAGGAGAGGAACAAAAAAGATGCAGGAGAAGGAGAAGAAAGGGGTGTTGTAGGAAAAGGAGAGGAAGAAGGATGAAAAGGAATAATGGAGAAGAAGGGAGAGTGATGAGGAGGATCATCACATGTTCCATTACACTTGAGACCTCAATATACAATGACCAGAATTTTATTATTATTTATTTACATCATTTATATTCCGCCCTTCTCACCCCGCAGAGGACTCAGGGCGGATCACAATGCACATATACAGGCAAACATTCAATGCCATAGACATACAACATATATAGACAGACAACGAGCTACACAATTGGTTGAGAGCTTACCCCGACCTGAGCAGGCCTCGAACTCATGACCTTCTGGTCAGTAGAAATATTATGCAGTTGACTCCCAGCCAGCTGCGCCACATTCCCGGTGCATAGAAAGTATAGAAGGAAACTGAGAAACAAAACCATTTTGCTATTGTTCACCTTATTATTATTTCTGCTTCCAACACCTACTCAAGGATCAGTAAAATATAAGAAGAGTATGTATTGGCACTTCGCAGCTACAGGCAGAAGATGGGAATTCTCCATTTGCTTAGATTTTTATATGACCTGGAAAAGATTTCAGGTCATGCAAATCTTGATTCCTATTTTATGCAAACTTTATAAGTCCCTGTAGCGCATGTCCAGCCCCAAATAATCAATACTGGCACATTGCTGGCAATCTCAGCTGCCTGTCACATTTTGGTGCTTTGTGTAAACTAAAATGCTGTCCAAATTGAGACTCTGTCTGTTTTTGATTCTGATTACAATCTATCTTTTGATGGAAACTCTTGACTGCCTAAAGTTACAACTTCGTGTCTGCAGAAAGACTCCTTAGATGACTCACCTTCCCACTGGGTCATCTTGTGAAAGCCCTCTCTCGCTATCCCTTTCCCCACCCACTCACAAAATAATCTTTCTCTTTTCTTTCCAATGCAAAACTCTTCAAACACCTTCCTAACTGTGTCATACCTTGCCCTCTCAGCCTGCCTTGCCGGCAAGCTTTTACAATCATCTACAGCTCCTAGTCCTGCAAAGTTTGGGAATGAAGCCACTTCTCTGTCTTTAAATCAAAGAATATTGTGAAGAATATTGCAAGCTGCAGAAATGAACCATCTCAAGGTTCTTTTAAAAATCTAACATTGCCAGGCAATGCTGAAGAATGTTGGGGAAAAATACAAATGATTTTAGAAGACAAATGAAGGAACTGCATTTTGACTAAAGGAGAAGATACAACAAAAAGCTTGATTCAGACTTTTGTTTGACACTTCAGTCGTGGTACCATATAAAAAGAAAAATGTGTACTTTCAAGTTGCCTATCCAGGTTGTTGCCCCCAGAGGACTTCAGTGTTCAGGCATATTGTATGGGAGAAAGCGATTCAGTAGGTAACCTGGACCCACACCAAGTATGAGGGCCCCATGAATTTCACAGGGCTTTCTTAGGCAAGGAATACATGGGAAGGTTGCCATTGCTTTCTTCTGAATATACAACTTGGCATTTCTTGGCATTCTTCTTCCAGGCCTGACCTTACATGGCAGGGAAGCTGGACTAAATATGGTCTCTTTCAACTCTATGATTCTATATTCGGCACTATGTGACACTTATGTTAACTACCTATCACATAAGAATCTCAGTGGGAAAAGTGGAAATCTCAAGTTAGCAACATAGCTTGGTATGGTTTCACACTGGAAAAAAAAGAATTCAGCATCATGGGTCTGAATGGACAAATGGTTCACGTTTTGGTCTCTCACATCCTTTTTTCTTAATTTCATCTCAAATAGTCCAAATGTTGGAAGATTATATTTTTAAATGAATTGAAACAAAAGGCTGAAATATCCCTGAGAAAAGCTTAATCGATTAATAACAACTCTATAGAGAACTGCTCCTTTTGATAGCTCAACAGCTCAGAGAGCATGCTTCAGCTGTTGGCATTCAACACATAATCTTTCCTTTGTAATTAAGCTCAGTTAAGCTACATAAGTTGACTGGTCAACAAAGTACCCACAAATGTTCAAAAAGTCTTTGTGCATAGAATTGTCAATATGTAGACATAGTGGTGTGTAACCATGGTGTGTGACTAGGGGTGCATCTCCAATATTAAATTACTCTAGTTCGACACTACTTTAACTGTCATGGCTCAATGTTATGGAATCATTTCAGTTGTAGTTTCACAAGGTCTTAGTCTTCTCTACCAAAGAGTGTTGGTGCCTCCCAAACCACAGGATTCCATTTAAGTAGGCCATGGCAGCTAAAGTGGTGCCATACTGCATTAACTCCACATAGATGCGCCCTAGGATTCGTCTTCATATGTTCAGTAAAAATGGAAACAGAAGCTTTCTCTTCATTTCACATAGATATACCTGTGTGTGAATGTCAGAATCCAAATGACAGATTTGTAAATTAATATCCTTAGCATTAAGTTATTTCTTAGCTTCTTCCCACTCTCCCAACACCCACTCCTGGGTCATATTAGCACAATAATTAGATTACTGTTGTTAAGTGCCAAGAACCCCTTCCTACTAATTAAGCAGCTACATTTGGACAACTTGTTCACTTAACTTCTCCAAAGAGAGTTAAGAATTTTTCTGTTCTCTATGGGGTGCCTTGGCAACAAAATCTTGGAAAGAGTCAAAAAATCCCACAGTACTTTAATAAAACATAGTTCAGGATGGGGAACCATGAGAAGGAAGATCAAGGCACATCAAAGGCAATCAACAAGCTTCACACCAGAGTTAACATGACACTCACTAGGTAGACAGAAAGATTATTTAATGTTACAAGCCCATACTTCAGAGGCATGCTAACGAAATATATGTGCTACACATCCCATTTGGAAAGAAACAGTCTCTTCTCCCTGCACAGCAAGCTCAGAAATTTCAGAGAGAAATGAGAAAGCAGGCCCAGGCCACACACTACTTCCCATCTCTTCCTGTGTTGAAGGGAAGAGAGAAACATCAAAGGAGAAAGGAGAAACATCAAAATTATCATCTGTTATCCTTATTAGTACAAGGACATGCTATGGTTCTCAATATTCTCAGTATTGTTCTGCTGCTCAAATTCATTTACTTTCTTGGCAACTGGATCCTTTTTTCAGTACAGCCCCAGACTGATGGAGCTGTGCAGCAAAATGTCACATCTAATATGGATGCCTGGATGAGGATGTTGCATAGCCAATATAAAGCACCCTTATGGGCACAGTAGGAGAAGAAAAAATAGCATGGCTCCCATCACAAAGGAAACAGAGTGTTGCTGGGGAAAAATGTGGAGTGTGGTGTAGAAGACTCTCATAAGACTCTTCAGCAAGCAGAAACTACAATTATCTACCAGTGGCTCTATTTCTACCAAAAGGTGACAACAGAATGGCACTGGAGAACCTAGAGATTACTAGAGAAACCATTTTAATCAAATCCACAAAATTAAACCTGCAAATGTGGAGGGCCAACGTACGAGTATACACAGTAGACTCTCAGTTAACTGGTGCCCATGATAACACTGATTTAAAGTATTTTATATCTCTCTCTCTCTTGGCATTACTTCACGAACAAAGATTCTTTAGGAAGGACTCGTCCCACGCTTTTTACAAGCGCATTGATGACTAAAAAGGGCAATTTGAGATAGGCAAGTCCGGTTGCAGAAAGCACAGCAGAAAGTCTCCTTGGGTGATGTTGTTTTCAAGTTGCAGTTCTTTCTGCATTGTTGTTTCTCTTCGGCATGTCTTCTCGAAAGAGGCCGCAGCATTGTGGATAGTGCATCTCCATGCCTCCCGATGTGAGGCCAGGGTGGACCATTGTTGGTGATCAATCTGGCCGAGTTTGAGATGTTGTTTCAGGGAGTCCTTACATCTCTTTTTGGGGATGTGGTGAGTTCACCATAGAGTAGTATATTTGGGAGCCGGTGGTCCTCCATCCTAGAGATGTGCCCTGCCCAGCGCAGCTGTGTTTTCAATAGCATGGCTTCGATGCTGGTGGTCCCTGCTCAAGGACAGCAACATTCGTCACATAGTCGGTCCAGTGTATATTTAGGATTGTGCAAAGACAGCGCTGATGAAAGTGTTCGAGGAGTCGTAGGTCATATATGCTCATTGTTTGAGAGCTCTGATTGCTTATGTTCCAGTTAACTGAGATTATACTTTATATACAATAGTCAAGTCCTCTGACTCCATGGATTCTGTGAATATTTTTTAAAAATACCAAAATCCAGCCTTAATTTTGCCATTATATACAAGGGAGCCCATTTTAAGATGCTGTTGCATATAATGGGACTGGGCATCCACAGATTTTGGCATTCAATGAGGGGTCCTAGAACCAAATCCTGACAGAAAAATAGATCTCACTGTATGTCTGTGTATAGGGCTGACTGTATGTGTACATACATGTGTATGATGTAGGCATTCACTTTTCCATGAGATACTGAACTGTAATATATTTTCCGCACCGTTGTGTGTTTTTTCCAACCTATACAACGGGGAAACGTTTTGCCCTGCAAGCACTCCTCCTCATGGCTCTTTTCTCCAATTGCATTAACAAACCCGTTGCAATTAGCTTACATTACTCCGCATTAATCTTGATTAATTGGTTCTTATTTTAACAGATGTTCGGGCTAACTCCCATTTGCCTTGCCTAAGCCCAAACATACCGCCTCACCCTCTGGCTATCCAGCAAGCTCCCTCCTGTAAAGGTTTGTCTGAAAAGATCAGACAACAGAAAAGGGCAATAGCCCTTGAAGGAAAGAAACGATAAGGGAGTTCCCATCTCGCTTTCAGATGCCGCAAGTTCAAAACGTGGCACTCACGTTCGCAGGAGTGAGTGCTTCCTGAATTAAAGCAAAAGGGAAATGCTTTGCCGTCAAGATGCCTTGAGATTTGGTGTGTTTCTGTGGTTACGAAGGCATTGAAGAAATGCTGCTCTAGCGGCTGCTTTGCTGAAGCAAAGCGAGGAAAATCAAAATCTTCTCAAGCTCTTAATGGTGCTGATATTCCATGCACACCTCCACACACACAACACAGAAATGGCTCTTTATGGACATTATTAGTAGCAATGACTGGGATTTTTTTATGGAGGAGAGAAGGCCTAGTGGTTCAGGGGAGGTTTCATTACATGGTAAATTAACCCTCCTGTAACATGGACTGTTTTGTAATTGAATGGCGGCAAGGTTATTTAGGCTTTACAATGACGGATCACGCTCTTGCGATGCTTTGTGACAACTCAAAGCCAACGCCAAAGTTGCCATGGCAACAGTGAAGCTATACCATACTATGGGTGGGATGGCTGTGACACAAAACATGAACATGGAGCTGAAGCCCAGGAAGAAGACCGAGCACTTCAAGAAAGTAAAGTACCCTTTGTGCAGCCATACAAGGGTTAGGAAACCGGGGGCCCTTTCACACTACAAATTCATAACAGTGCAATTCCACTTTAACTGCCATGACTGCAGTGTAGAGTTCATTATTATCTGTGATTTTGTGTATCCACGCAAAGAACATATTCCTGTGGATACCAGGGGTCATACTTTATAAATAGTTAACATCCCTACTTTTAACCGCTATGGCTGCATCCAATGGGATCCTGGTCTTCTGTATTTTGTTGAGGACTGAGAACTTTCTGGCTGATAATTATTAAAGGCCTTGAACTACAAATCCCAGAATTCTGTAGGATGTTGCTAATGAAACTAAATTGGGGTTTTTAACTAGTATAAACCCTGTCCTCATGAGAAATATGTTTTTAGGCTTCATATGGATACACAAACATGGATGATAGTGAACCCTATTGAAATCAAGGGTATATGGGTGAAGAATACCATAGAGTCAAGAGAACATAGAAAATGACTAAAGGGGGCATATTTTGTCAAAGACTGAACCAGGGTTGGAAGATGAACTGGGACATCTTGGAATGCATCTACACTGTGGAAGTTAGGAAGTTTGACACTACATCTCCTGCGATGCCTGAATGTTACACAATCCTGGGAGTAGTTGTTTGGTGAGATACCAGCACTCTTTGGTATAAAAAAAGGCTGTGGACACAGTAAAAAAGCAACTGCAATTATTCCATAACATTCATTGGCAGTTAGGGTGATGTCAATCTACTGTGTAGATCCACCCCAAGAGTCACCGTACATCAGGAATGACATGCAAAACCAAATAACTAATGAATGATCGGGCTTTATTTAGTTTGGAGGTCATCACCTTTGTGGGCTTGATTTTAGCCCCTAGGTTTACCCCTTCCTGAACTATGTGTTTACACAGGCTGGGGCAAAGTTGATTTGTAACCTCCAGGTGGGACAATCCCCACCCTGTAAAAGCAGAACTGCTGCTGGGAATTGGTGGCTCAAGCAGCTTAAGACACTGTAGGCGCCAGTCTTTCAAGATGCTATAGTCATTGACAAGATGCCCTCCGGGTAGTACACCTATTTTAGCACAAAATGCACAGCCTCCTCCTGGGCTTCGTTCCAGCTCTTTAGCAAAGATAAATTTCTGTTGCTTCTTCCATGACTAGTTCTAAAGCCATTTTTTCCTCTCACTTGCAGATAAGCAGCAAACCCGCTTCCAAAATCATCCCCTCTTCTTCCCTTTCAAGATTTATATGAAATATGCTGAGCCACGCTTCCATGGGCCATTTAATGCTTTTCCCTTCAACAAAAATTATATTCAGTTACAGGATTATTTGTTACTTCTGAAGTGGGAGAATAGCTTCCGTAAAAGTAGTTACTTAGATGTCCCCAGTGGGCCTATGCCTTCCCGGGATCTGCCACTCAGTATTTCAAGCTACCACGCGGGTCACTTCTTGCTGAGGTGGAGGAGGATTTTTATTTCCTACGTTTTGATATAAAGGCATAGAACTGCCTAATGCAAAACTGATGTAGATCAGAAATAAGACTGGGCATTGGGAGCAATTCTGGGAAGGGATTCTGATAGAGCTAGTGAAATTTGATGAAGTACAAATTACTGCTTCCCAGGAAAAGTCAATGTCTTGAAACTGAAGGGAAGCAAATCTAAATATACTATATAGCTGTGTATATATTTAAAAAAATCATTAAAATATACTCAAAAAATCTGGGTTGACTTAACCACAGGTCAATGTGAGTACTTTACCTTAACTCTTAGGGGGGAAAAGGAAACCATCCCCTTGTCTGAGTAAAATGTCAAAAGACAACAGGGTTGGGGGTTTTTTAGGTTCCTTGAAGACCTTAAAACAGGCATGGGCAAACTTGGGCCCTCCAGATGTTTTGGACTTCAACTCCCACAATTCCTAACAGATGGTAGGCTGTTAGGAATTGTGCGAGTTGAAGTCCAAAACACCTGGAGGGCCCGAGTTTGCCCATGCCTGCCTTAAAAGAAGTACTGGGCCCTTCTATTTTCTCTGCCGTGGCACTGCTTCTGGTCCTTATGAATGTCTGAGTACAGAAATCGTAGCAGTTGCAGTCTCTGTGGAATAACTCTTGACCTGTAGGTCATATCAAACCCCACAACTTTGGCCCCGAAACCTGCCCTTGACTTATTTGTGAAGTGGACTTATTCATGAGTATATATGGCAGTTTAATTAATCTTCTATCAAGTAGACTGCATACATATTTCATAGATGAAATCCAGGACATCTGTGGCAAAGAAATATGGGGAATAATCAAGATGACAAAGCTAGAGAATGCTGAAGCATTTTGCTTTTACCAACTCTACAGGGAAGGTCCCTGTTGCACCCCTACTCTCCTCTCCCCACTGTTGAGTTAGTTGAGTGTAAGCTCCTTTTGGACTCTGACCTCAGCAACTAAAGTAAGCACAGAAAGATGGGAGAAAGAAATGGGACATTTTAAAGGCAGTTGAAAAGTCGAAAAATGAAGGATAAATCAGGATTGTTCCTGACAAGTCAAGGACAGTTGGAGGGTATCGGATTGAGCCAATTTTCCAATAAATGCCTTGGCTCTTTAGTGGTAGTAATATTAATCTTATCTTCTCATTTTTGCTTTTTTTTAAAAACTTAAAAATTGCCACTGGATCTAAGTGTCACTCTTTAGCTTTTATTAGCGACTAAACATGTAGCAATGCATGATAAGTAGATATAAAAGCTACAACTTTAGCTGCCAGCTCTGTTATTCAATTTGGATGGTACGGGGTGTTTTTTTTTAAAAAATATATATTTATTTACTGTATTTCTATACCACCCCTCTCAGCCTGAAGGCGACTTGAGGCAGTTTACACATGGCAACCAGTGCCCAAAATATAAAATACAATTAAAACAGTTATATACTAACAGATAAAAACAATAAACAATTCAGCAATTAAAATAATAATAATATTTTTTCAAGCAAATATGAAATGGTGAATTTACAAGCCTAGTCTAGTGAGCCAACAAATGTGTGATTTAGATCCACTTCTCTGCCACTGACCGCAAACTGCTCCAAGGTAGCAGTAAAGAGAGAACCAACCACAGGATAGGAGGTCAATACTGTCTAATGACCTTGTCATATGGCTGCCAGAATTGCCACACATTGTTGGAGGGGCGTAGGGAACCTGGCACCCCACACCCCTCATTGCCCAGCTCCTAATTTACGTGATTCCATGGGGGGAAGCATCAACCACACAGCTTCCCGCCCACTGCTTCTTATGGCAACACAGGAAGCCTTTCATGTTGCCATGGTGGCAGCATGCACCAGCTCTGCCCCACCAACATTTGATGTGAGCCATCAGGCTCCATGATGACCTAGGGCTTAACTGGTGCATGTCACCAAAATTAGCCCTTTGTGATGAGGTTGCAGATAACAAATGTGATGAGGGCATGCTGAAGTTTCGCAACCAATCTGGAGCTTCAGTGAACATAGAAATCCCAGAACACAGCATCTTGCATATATGATTTTGGCAGTTGTTCTTGACCTTCAGTGAATTATTCTCAGTAAAATCATATCTGGATATCTAGATGAGATGTTCTAAAGCAGGTAGGGCCATCAGGTCCCAGAAGCCATATAATGGGGAAAGTGATTGCAGTACAACATCAGGAAGACTGTCTTTATTTTTATTGTTATTATGCACCTTCAATTCATTTCTGCTTTTGGTGACTCTAAGGTGAACTGATCATCAGATCTTTGTTTGTTCAAAGGGAATGTGACCGTGCCTTCCTCTGAGCGAACATGACTTGTCCAGGGTGGGCTTACATGGCTAAGCAGGCAAAAGATCAATGAAACTGCCCTCACCAACAACCGACTGATATTACTTGAATAGGTAACTCTTACACATTTCCATGTAATAATGAAATATATTTTAAATCCAGAATGATTCCTTACTTTCCCTTCTCTTCCCTTAAATACATTTGAGAAGTCCCATTTGACTCTCTTTCCTGGATAAGCAGCTCTATCATGTACCACTCATGACATAAAAACTACATCCACTGCTAATCCCCTTGTAATTTGCTCAAATTAATTCATTGTCTATTTCCTGCCTAATCAACTCCTACTTAGTGCCAAGTGTTAAGTACTGCAGTAAAACATCACCTTCATTTTGTAGCTGTACATTTACGACAGCCATCATGTGATTTTCCAGCACACACTATTCACAGAGCCATACAGGTCTGCCAGTTGTGACGTCTGTGGCACAAAGGCAGGTACAAAGACGTCTCGGTTGTGTCAGCAGCAAAGGTCATGCCTTTTATTTTGGAGCTCTTTCTAAAGATGCCTAACTTGGCAGGCAGAGGCAGTCTGGCTGTTCATACAGTGATAAAGAAAAGCAGGTGAAATTATGATGAAAGCTTACTTAAACCACATATTGTATTTTTCAACGTTTGTCGCAGTTGTTGCCACACACATCTTGAAGAGGGGGGAAAGTCATATAGGTAAGCAGCATACTGCATGGATCTCATTTGAAGACAAATCAATGAAATATAGTTTTCCAGAGTATGACTTCAGGGACCAGGGATCTTTCTGTGAATAAGAGTGTGTCAAATTATCCAGGATCTAAGTTCAACTAAACTTATACTGTCTGTCGTGGAAGAAAAATATTAGGCTTTGTTTTTTTGTCAAGAGCCTCAATCTTTTCCTTTATCATTACATTTTCTTTTTGTCAAGAGCCTCAATCAAAAATGGGCAGATGCTTAAGGTTGGTAGGCACCACGACACATAGCAAAACCTCTTCCCAAACACATCTCCAACATCTTCTGAAGCACTATCTGACGTGTGGTGGGAGGCTAACACAAGAAAGGGTTCCTCTTTTGTTGGCACCTAAATTATCAAATCCCCTTTCATGGAAGACTCACTTGAGTTCTTCACTGGAATAACTTAACATTTCAGGATTCCAGTGTCTTCCGAAAAGGATAACAATCTCTACTTTTTATACTGAGATGTATTTATCTCTCTGGCATTACTTTGCGAACAAAGATTCTTAGGGAGGACTCATCCCACACTTTTTACAAGCATGTTGATGACTAAAAAGGCCAATCTGAGATAGGCAAGTTTGGTTGCAGAAAGCACAGCAGAAAATTTCCTTGGGTAATGTTGTTTCCAAGTTGCGGCCCTTTCTGCGTTGTCGTTTCTCTTTGAGACCCCTTTGGCGTGTCTTCTCGAAGGAGACCGCAGCATTGTGGATAGTGTGTCTCCATGCGTCCCGATGTGAGGCCAGAGTAGACCATTGTTGGTGATCAATCTGGCCGAGCCTGAGATGTTGTTTCAGGGAGTCCTTATATCTCTTTTTGGGGGTGCCTCTCTTGCACTGATCCATGGCGAGTTCACCATAGAGTAGTATTTTTGGGAGGCGGTGGTTCTCCATCCTAGAGACGTGCCCTGCCCAGCACAGCTGTGTTCTCAATAGCATGGCCTCAATGCTGGTGATCCCTGCTTGCTCAAGGACAGCAACATTAGTCACATAGTCAGTCCAGTGTATATTTAGGATTGTGCGAAGACAGCTCTGATGAAAGCGTTTGAGGAGTCGTAGATGTTGGCGATAGGTGATGAGATGTATTTATAAGACAGTTATAAATCAAGTTGTCCTATCTATGCCACTGCGGATTTCCCCTCCCATCCCTCCCATACACATACAAAATACTTATGCTGTTCATTTTTATGTTATTGCCAGTCTGCAAATGGGTGGCAAATCTCGATTTGGCAGGGAGAAGAATCTTTGTTCAGCTATGTTCCATCTGTGACATCAACTAATTGTTTGGTCAAAAGGATAATTCATGTTTCAGACAGACATTCCCAGAGTATATCTTAAATACAAAAGCAAGTATTTATTTCTAAGCAAAATCCAGCTGTCCAACCTGAGCGGCACTGCCTTGGCTGGTAAAATCTTGCTTTTGTTCCATGGTGGAGGAACACACATTCATCACAGCGGTGTGCAGTGCATCCATATGAGGATCCGCTCTAGGACTTCATGTAACCGTTGTTGCTGAACTATGGTTGAGAAGAGAAGCCTTCAGCAATCACAGCAGGTCTATTGAACATGTTTTGTTTTAGTTATGATGAAGCAGCCCCCTGTTCCTATCCATCAAGAGCAACTTCCTTCAGCTGCCGAGTTCTACTCAGAAAAGGTAGCTCTCTCTCTTGGAAGCTTCTTTGTATGCTTTCATTCGCAGAAGGCATAAGGGGAGATAACAAAAGCAGTGCCCTGAAGCAAAACTGCCTGGCTATAGTTGGAAAAATGGCCTCGGGTTACTACAGCTCTTCTCTCTTCTCTCAGGAGCAGCACATTTTTCTCTCATCCTTGCAGAAAAAGCGGCACTTCTGTGGAATACACAGGGCTGTTTGTTCACCTTAATAATTAGACATAAAATTTAGCGTACAACTAACAGGACTGTGATTTCCTCCATATTCTGTACATGGCAGTTCACTGTGAGTGTGTTATTCCATGAGGATAACTGCAGGAAAAGTGAGGTAAGAAAATATGCTAAATATATGCATCTGATTCTGCCAACAGATGTTCCTTATAATCTTAACTGTAATACTGCGTGGAAAAAAAGCTATATTATTTACTTCTTACTCACCTCTTCCTATAGATCAAGTTGGAGAACAATAATGATTTACACACATACTGTATTTTCTGGCATATAGGACTACTTTTTAACCCAGGAAAATCTATACGCCGGGTGTCATCATATATGGCAGGTGCTGAAGCTTTTGAGCCGAGCTGGAGAATCTGTGGTCATCACTTATGGTGGGGGAAGCTCATAAACTGCTTTGGACGTATCCCCACCATATGTGACATAAGAACATAAGAACATAAGAAGAGCCATGCTGAATCGGGCCTCAGCCCATCTAGTCCAGCATTCTGTGTCACACAGTGGCCCACTAGTTGTACACAGGGATCTCTAGCAGAAAGGAGGGCAAAACCCTCACCTGCTCCCGACCCCCACAACCAGTACCCGGGAAATCCTGCCTGCCTCCATCAACACAGAGGTGGCACTTGGATGTCCATTTCAGTAGCTACTGATTCCCTTGGTATCCATGAATCTGTCTAATCCTGCCTTGAAGCTGTCCAGGCTGACAGCTGTCACAACCTCCTCTGGAAGTGAGTTCCATAACCCAATGACCCTCTGGGTGAAGAAATATTTCCCTTTATTAGTCCTAATTTTCCTACCTTGGAGCTTCAGGAGTGCCCCCTAGTCCTAGTGTTGTGTGACAGAGAAAATATTTTTTCTCTATTCACCTTTTCTATCCCATGCATGATTTTATACACTTCGATCAAGTCACCTCTTAAACGCCGTCTTTCAAGGCTGAAAAGACCAAGGCGTTGCAACCTGATTTCGTAAGGAGCTGCTCCATCCCTTGGATCATTCTTGTTGTCCTTTTCTGTACCTTTTCCAGTTCCGTTATATCCTTCTTGAGGTGCGGTGACCAGAATTGTACACAGTACTCAGATGTGGCCTCACCATAGATTTGTAGAGAGGCAATACAACATTTGCCGACCTATTTTCGATTCCCTTCCTGATCATGCCAAGCATAGAATTTGCTTTTTCACTGCTGCTGCACTGGGTTGACATCTTCATTGAGCTGTCCACCAAAACCCCAAGATCCCTTTCCTGGTTTGTCTCGAAAGCTTTGACCCCATCAATTGGTAGGTGTAGTTGGGGTTCTTTGCCCCGATGTGCATGACTTTACACTTGTTTAGGTTAAAATGCATTTGCCACTTTGTTGCCCATTCACTCAATTTCGAGAGATCTTTCTGGAGCTCTTTACAATCAGTTTTATTTTTAACTACCCTGAACAATTTAGTGTCGTCTGCAAACGTTGCTACCTCAGAATTTACTCCTACATCCAGATCATTAATGAATAAATTAAAAAGTAACGGACCCAAAACTGAACCTTGGGGTACGCCACTTCTCACCTCTTTCCACCCAGAGAAATGTCCGTTTATTACCACCCTTTGTTTCCTACAGTTTAGCCAGGTTCCAATCCAGGACAAGACCTGTCCTCTGATTCCATGGCTGAAGAGCTTATTTAGGAGCCTTTGGTGATGGACTTTGTCAAAAGCCTTTTGAAAGTCAAGGTAAACAATATCGACTGGGTCCCCTTTATCTATGTGTTTATTTACACCCTCAAAGAATTCTATCAAGTTAGTAAGACATGATTTGCCTTTGCAGAAACCATGTTGATTTTCCTTCAGCAATGCCTGTTCTTCTATGTGCTTAGTAATTTTTCTTTAATAATGGTTTCCATCACTTTGCCTGGAACTGAGGTTAGACTAACTGGCCTATAATTTCCTGGATCACCCCTGGATCCTTTCTTGAAGATCGGAGTTACATTTGCCTCCCTCCAGTCCTCGGGTACAGTGCCTGATCTTAGAGAAAGGTTATATATTTTGGCTAGAATTTCAGCAATTTCACACTTGAGTTCCTTAAGAACTCTGGGGTGGATGCCATCTGGCCCTGGTGATTTGTTGACATTTAGTTTAGTAAGGCATGTGAGAACATCTTCCTTGTTTATCTCTATCTGGTTTAATTCATTTAATTCCCTCCCTGAAAAAACTGACTCAGCTGCAGGCATATGTTGTCTGTCCTCCTGTGTGAAAACGGAGGCAAAGAAGTCGTTTAGCCGCTCGGCAATCTCCTTGTCTTCACTTATTGTCCCTTTCTTACCATTTTCGTCAAGTGGCCCAACTGCTTTTCTAGTTGGGTTTCTACTTCTGATGTACTTAAAGAAGGTTTTGCTATTTTTTTAAATATTCTTAGCTATATGTGCCTCAAAATCTCTCTTGGCTTTCCTGACGGTTGCTTTGCATTTAGTTTGCCAGAGCTTGTGTTCCTTTCTGTTCTCCTCAGTAGGAAGAGCCTTCCATTTCTTAAATGAGTTTTTCTTCTTTCCAATCACATCTTTTACTTCATTTGTAAGCCATGCCGATGTCCTCTTGGACTTTCCCGGCCTCTTTCTTATTTTAGGAATGCATTTTAGTTCGGCTTGTTTTAAAGTATTTTTAAAAATTGTATGAAAGCAGCAAGGGTGATGTTGTAACAGTAGGGTAGAAGAAAATCCACTCATTAGGATTCATGGAAAGAAATGGCTTAATGCGGTCCCGATGACAAGGTGAGGGGGCATCTCACCAGGATGGTGTAAGTGAAGGGCAGAGCAAGCTGCAGGCATCCGGGATGCCCGGGGTATGGAAAAAAGAGATAGAGCAGCACTGTGCTCAGAAAAATATGCCTCTTCCACTTTTTCTGGCCCACCCTTGTATCCTATTACTGTACCTTCCCCTCTGCTTCTCAGATCTTGCTCCTGAGGACTGCAGTGAAGCGGCACAGGTACGCATGTGTGAGATCTGAGAGGCAAAGACCATACTGAGGTACCATACTGAAATAAAATATTTTCTTAAAAAAAATATTGGTGTGCATTGGAAGAGGGATAGTTTTCTACGGTGAATATATCCCAAACTCTATATTTTGAGGATCATCTTATATGCCCAGTCATCTTATGTGCTAGAAAATATGGTAATGCCATTTAATAGATCACATAGAATGAGTACATATTAAGAACAATCAATGCATATTTTAAATTACCATATTTCTTCAATTCTAAGATGTCATTACTTGTAAGATGCACACTAATTTAGCGTACAACTAACAGGGCTGTGATTTCCTCCATATTCTGTACATGGCAGAAGGGGTATGCTCAGGACTCTGGGAAGGAAGAGAAGACAGAAGGAAGTGGAAAGAAAGAAAGAATAAAGGAGGGAGGGGGAGGGGATGTAAGACAAGAAGAACAAACTATGGAAAAGGAAGAAAAGAAAAGCAAGAGAGAGACAAGGAGGGGAAAAGAAAGAAGGAAATGGGAAGGGAGGAAAGGAAAAGGTGAGGAAAAGAAAGGAAAGGGAGTGAGAAAAAAGTAAAATAATGGAGGGAAAAGAAAGAAGGGGAGAAAGAGGGAAGTGAAAAGAAAGGAAGAAGGAAAGGAAGACTTGGGGGAAAAAGAATAGAAGAGGAAGGAAGGAAGGAAGGAAGGAAGGAAGGAAGGGGGAGGGAGGGAGGGAGGGAGAATGGAGGAAAGAAGGAAGGTAAGAGAGGGAGAGAGGGAAAAGAAAGAAGGAAAGGGTGAAGGGGGAGAAAGGAAGGAAGATGGAGAATGTAGGAAGAAAAGGGAGAGAAGGGGAAAAAAGGAAGGAGAGAAGGAAAGAATGGAAGAGGAAGGAGGGAAGGAAGGAAGGAAGGAAGGAAGGAGGAAGGAAGGAAGGAAGGAAGGAAGAAGGTAGGGAGAGAGGGAGGAAAAAGAATGAAAGAAAAAGAGTGGGAAAAGGAAAGGAAGAGAAAGGAAGGAAGGAAGGAAGGAAGGAAGGAAGGAAGGAAGGAAGGAAGGAAGGAAGGAAGGAAGGAAGGAAGGGGCAGGGGGCACAGGGCCAAGGCGGACCTTGGTGTCAACGTCGGTGAGGCAGTCGCTCCAGAAGGCCTTGAAGAGGCCGCAGCTCTTGAGCTGCCCGACAATGAGGGTGATGAGCTGGGCATCCCCCGGGGGAAGTGAGGCCGGGTCCACGGCGCCAGGGCTAGGCCCGCCTTTGCCACCTCCCCTGAGGCCCATGGCAGAGGACGGAGAGGAAGACGAGGATGAGGCACCGCCGCCGGGCTTCGCCATCCCCGGCAAAGAGGGCGCAGTGCTCCAAGAGCAATGGGGAATGAGGAAGTGGCGGCGCAGAAGCGGCAGTCGCAGCGCATTTGCGTCACTCCTCCCCGCTGCATGCTAGGAAACAGAGGCCTAGGCTGCTCTGGAGAGCCAGATGCAATAATGAAAAGAGCCACACCTGGCGCCCAGGCCATAGGTTCCTGACCCCTGGACTAGAACATGGTCTCTAGAAACATAGTCCAACAATCCCTCAAACCACAGTAATGCAAATATACCCTTTGCTGGGAAAAAAAATCAAAGCAAGAATAAATGTGCCCCACAACCATCTGTCAACTTTATTAATGAAAACATACTTCCAAAAGGTAGAAAAATGCCTGCCTCACCTGCAGAAGACAAAGAACTTCTTAAATCTAGCAAGCCTGATACACTTTGCTGTATATAGCATTACAGCCCAAAGCACTCATCAATCCTCACTAAGAGGGACCTGCAAGGATTGCAAGAACGTTTGCCTGTAATGCTTCTTCTAGGAAATTGTCCTCATGTTAACATCAGGTGAGATTTACTATGACCTGGGAGATCCAACAGCTCATACTTAGAATGGCACTTCTATTGTCTGCTCCAGTTTTCTATTTCATCTCAACAGAGAAGCCATGCCCTTTTGTTAATTTAGCAGCTCATGTCTTTATCTGGTGCTGTTTGCTTTCAATGTTTCTGGTTCATTTAACTTGCTATTTTTATGGTTGGTGAAATGAGAATACAAGGATTAAAAAAAGATTGAAAGAGATTGAAAGAGTAAGGAGAGAGATAGGGACAAAGAGAAGAGAGAAAGAGAACTACCTGTTTGAAAAGTAACTACTGCTGACAAATATAATAGGTCTAATAAATCATTCTTCTGCCAGCACAAGATCTCACAAACTAGTTGTTCAGTGCAACAACAAAACCTGTGGCAAGACCATATTAGATTTCTACAAAATGACTCTCAGGCTTGATATAGACCTTATGAAATGCAGTGTTATGGGACATGTTATGAAGGCCAAGCATTTGGGGCGGGGAGGGAGAGAGAGGTGGGGCTAGAATGGGAACAAATGATGGATAACATTTGTGAACATATGCTTATGAAATTGCATTCTCCCATTATGTCCATACTGACATCTGGAAAGCTCTTTTTTATAGTGCCACAGAGTCCTAGGGCTTATTCCCCAATCATTCCAAGGAGGACATTCTATAGAACGCTCTTTCACACACATCCTGATATTAGACACATTACAACAAATAGTGACTAACACTGGCCGTTCCAGAAGCCAATTTGCTGGCTCTAGAACATGCCTGCACAATCTGTGGCTAGCTAGACCTTCTGAGAGTGTAGCACAGCAGTTCTCGTTTGTGCCGGGAGGGCAGGGAATAGGTCCTGGGGTTCCATTAGCATTAGGGCCTGCAGCAGCAGATGTGGATTCAGAGGATGAGCTAGATGATTGGGGTGAAGCACAGGGCCCTTCGGATGGGCCTCGTTCGCCCACAGAGAGCTTGGCATGGGATGAGATGTTGTTTGGGCCTAGCATAGATTCCGATCACCAGGTGGAGATGGGAAGCAGCGAAGGGAGTTATGAACACCCCGGGGGGAGGAATTCCCAAGAGCTTGAAAGTGAAAACATGGACGAAGCCGAGTGGGAAAGTGCTAGGGAGGAAAGTTCTCAGGAAGATAGCGACACAGCTGCTGAGAGGCAAGGTCGCTCCTTCGATAGGAGACGGGACATTGAGTCTACCAGGAGGGCTTGGTCTAGGGTCCTAGACCGACCGAGGTCCGTGAGCAGAGATTGGAGACGAAGAAGCCTAGAGCGTCGCGGACCTCGGCCGAAGGATTAAGTATAGGATCCGTGGGAACGCATCCTCAGTTCTCCGGCCACGTCTTTCCTGAATAGGCGTGAAGCGGAGTGGGACCACAAGCTAAGCCGTGGTCATCAAGTCTTGCCTTGCATTTGCCTTGCCTTGTTTCTTGATCCGCATTGGATTGCGGAGCCCTGCCTTGTTTCCTGATCCGCATTGGATTGCGGAGCCTTGCCAAGCTTCAAGTCTATTTGCTACGTTCCTTTGGACAATCTTGCTTACTACCTTTTGGACCCTTGCATATTATTGGACTATATATTCTTTGGAACTGTTTTTATACTCAATAAAGTAGTTAGCCTTCAGTACGTCTCTGTGTGTGTGATTAAGGGGCCCGCTAAGTCCGTGATCGTGACAGAGAGTTGGGAGGCCAAACACCTGGAAGGCTTAGGTTGTGCAGCCAGCTCTAGAACTTCTAGGAAACACCAAAACTACAAAATTACCTAGAGAAAAACCCCTTTCACAAGCCCACTTCTAATTTTTATATAAAAATATTGCAGTAATCCAATGTATTAAATTGAAAGGCTGAATCTCAGTTCCTGGAATTTTTTAGGCAAGACAATTCATCCTTTCTGGTGACAGAAAATAATCAGTATGGGGATAATGGAGAGATATAAAACCACAAAAAACAGCCTAGGGACATCTTCACACAGGGCATTTAATGCTTTTATTCACTGCAAGGATGGAGCGTGCCATGCGCTATCACATGACGCACAGCAGGCCCCTCCCACATTCCTCTGAAAGTGGAAGGGAAGCTCCGATAGGCGCTTCCTCCATCACTACAGGGAGGAAAGTGTGTTTAGGGTAACTCTAATGGAGCTACCCGCACTTTCATCCCCTGTTCTCCATATGTTAGAGAAAAGGATGGCAGGGCAACATGTGTTACAACGCGTTGCTACACTTTCTTGTATCTGATGGGGACAGAGTGCCAACATACCCTGTCTTGTCCCGGCTGTATAATGGGGGGAGGGGAGAGAGCATGCAGGGTTCCACAAGCTCCCTAGTGCTGTCGAAATAGCACGGCCCAAAAGGGCCATGTGAAGAGGTACTAGACATTATGTGTGGCTCCAGGGCTGTGCTTTGCCCACCCCTGCTGTACATGTGTTACTCACATTCTGTAATATTTTTTAAAGCTCTCTTAAATGGCCTCCATATATTGAACATTGCTTTTCTTATAGATATACTTACTTATGAGATTAATTGCTTGATGTAGTAGTTTGAGTGTTGGATTAAGACTCTACGAGACCAGAGTTCAAATCACTAATGAGCTGTGGGGAGGTCCTGGAAGAGTATTGGTAAGTCACACTCTTCCAGCCTTGGAAGAAGTCAATGGCAAACCTCTTCTGAATAGACCTCACAACCTCTGAGGATGCTTGCCATAAATGCAGGTGAAACGTCAGGAGAGACTGCTTCTAGAACATGGCCATATAGCCCGAAAAACCTACAACGACCTATTCTGAATAAATTGTGCCAAGAAAACCTGTAAGGTAAAAGATACATAACAGCAACCATATAACTTTAAGGCAAATAGCAACAACATTCTTACTTAAAATGTTCCACCATTATTGAATAAATTGGATGTATATGGAAATAAAAATCAATCTTCCTTTTCCATGCACTCAGATTACCCATAAGAGTCAATGACACAGATATAATGAGACACAGAACGCCTCTCCATCAACCAACAGAATTGAAGAGGACGTGTCTAGCTACCCAGACCACCTTCATCCTGAGATGTCATTGCTTTCAACATTAATGAGTACTGACCAAGTACACAAGGTGGAGACCTGGATTTCAACACTGTAATTTGCATTTCAAAATTAGTGTACATTTTCATGCTATACATGAATCTGTGATTAATGCTAATCCTCTACTTACATAACAATTTGCATTCATCATCATTATCCTGGACTCTAATAACCCTTTCTTTAAAGTAATTCAATATATTGCTTCATAGTACTTCTATTTCTACACTCCACACCTGTTTCAAGCTTTCAGTAGATGCTTCCAGATTACATTAGCAGAACGTCAATGGGACAGAATTCATCAGTAATTTGTTTCGCAGATCCCAATGGGACATAAATTCGACTGACTCAGTCTGGCATCTGGATGTAACTCATGCTCTGAACCTATGCCATTCGGGTTTGCTGTGTTCAACCAGGCACAAAAATATGTAAAACAGGAACTAATCAACGGAGATTAGCAGGATTGCTAAATAAATAACAAAATATTTCTTAAAACAGCAACTGCATTAACAACATTTTAAACTCTACCGCATCTCCACCACTCCCAAAAATATATCAGTATTACTACCTACATATTGCAGGGAAATGGAATAAAAGTTGGAGAAATAGTTTGCCTGAGCTACTTATTGTGGATGATCTAGATCGGCTCACAGTCTTGCCTTATTCTGTTATGCTTTACCCTCTTAACACACAGGGCATGTGTACTTCTGACACTGAAAGGGGATTGTTCCATATTCTGTAAGGAGGCCTATAATTAGAGCTAGCATTTTAAGTAGGCATTGGCAATCTGTACTGCTATAGAAAACCAATTCTAGGACCTAGAGTTCACCAATAATTACAATCATCACACCACTATATTGTTGCAATCAAGCATCCTAACCGGTTTTATTAATATCAGAGGAAACAAGACAGTGGGACTGTGCGTGCCCTTATCTCTGTACTGTTGTACACCCTGTTGACCATGGCCCCAGGCCAGAACCTTTCCTTATCAGCTTAGCATCCTCAGTCTCCAACCCCACCAGGCAACTGAGAAACTTAACAGAAAACAGGTTAAATTATTCACTTCTAAATTCCAAAGGTCTACAATGTGGCGAAGATATTGAGGTAATGCAGACGGGGGTGGGGGAGATGATGCTACAATGTAACAAAAGAGACCATATTTTAATTGGCCAATTAAAGAGCAGTTACCCGCTGTTTTGTTTTACTCTTGCTTTAATCTTGGACATCTCTTCGGATGCCAAGATTGATAAAGAGATAGATCACACATTAGCAAAGGCATATAGTGCATTCGGAAGGCTTCACAAAAGAGTCTGGAGTAACAAACACCTAAGGCAAAGCACAAAAAATTGTGTGTACAGAGCCATCGTATTGTCTATTTTCCTATAAGGGTCTGAAACATGGGTCACCTATCGCCAACACCTACGACTACCCTAACGCTTTAATCAGCGCTGTCTTCGTACAATCCTAAATGTACACTGGACTGACTATGTGATGAATTTTGCTGTTCTTGATCAAGCAGAGGTCATCAGCATTGAGGCCATGCTATTGAGAGCACAGCTGCGCTGGGCAGGGCACATCTCTAGGATGGAGGACCACCGCCTCCCTAAGATACTACTCTATGGTGAACTCACCACAGGTCAACGCAAGAGAGGCGCCTCCAAAAAGAGATATAAGGACTCCCTGAGACAACATCTCAGGCTTGGCCAGATTGATCACCAACAATGGTCCACCCTGGCCTTGCATCGGGAGGCATGGAGACACACAATCCACAATGCTGCAGCCTCCTTCAAGAAAGCATGCCAAATGAGTCTCGGAGAGAAACAACAATGCAGAAAGAACCGCAACTTGGAAACATCACCCAAGGAGGCTTTCTGCTGTGCTTTATGTAACTGGACTTGCCTATCTCAGATTGGCCTTTTTAGTCATCAACGCGCTTGTAGAAAGTGTGGGATGAGTCCTTCCTGAATCTTCATTCGTGAAGAAAAGCCAAGAGAAGAATCTTGGGATAATTTCACCGTTTTTTTGTTATTTGTTGTCAAATCACTTCCGACTTTTAACAGTACATGGTATGCTTGAACTCTCTTCTAAACCAACATTGAAAAATAACTTGTTTCTCTTCCTTTCAGCTTTCCTGACTGTCCAACTTTCACAATTGTATACTGATATTGGACTTAAATGGAATTGATTACTCTGACTGTTATTTAATAATGTATGTTTGCACTTGAATCTTATTTTCTTCCCCCCATTCTTCCCTGAGCTGTAATTTAAACATGAGTAACAAGAACAAAAACAAAAATACAGCAACACAAAGTGGACTGTTTTTAAAAAGAATATATGTTTACTGAAGACGTATTTCTACTAAAAACTGAAAAACAAGCTTTAAAAAATCACCGTTTAAAACTCATGGGCAAAGTAAATTTAGATAAATAACCCCCAAGTCTGTCAAAGTGTGAGCTCACCAACATAAATTGATCCACTAACCTTCATGATTCCCTAGAAATCAAAAGGTATTTATAATGCATGATATAAATCTATTTTAGAAACAGCAGAGCTGGCAGAGGAGAGAGAGAATCTCTTTTTCCCCCGACCCATACCTATTTCTAACTTCTCGCTTTATTCTCAAACAGATGAAGGTTTTCCAAGTGAAAATGCTCAAAACATATGGCAATGTGTCTACATTTCCTGGCCGTCTATCCGATTCTCATAATTTCCCCAAATTATTTGTTTAGGTATCATGGCTCTCCCCCAAAAAGAAGGAAAGAAAAAAAATCTAATTAATCCTTAGAGAGAAATACTAATAAGCACATGTTCTTTTATCTTCAGCGGGTTCAACCAAGGGTGGTCCTTCAGTGAAATCCGTTCCATCAATGCGCTTTGGGCCACCTACCACCACACGTCCAAGCCATAGCTCTCTGTACGAATAAGATCCAAGTTAATCAGCCTCCACTGAAGCATACTGCTTGAGTTTATGCCGACCTTAAGCAGCACTTAAATAAAATTACATACACATTTAAAAACTGGCAGATATTTGAAAGTCAGTCTTGGCAACGCAAAGTTTTGCAAGGCTCTGTATTCTGCTCATTCCAAAGGCACTATGCCAGCTAATCTTTCTCTTTGTGTTCAAAAGCTTTTTAAAAATGGTTAAACCATCTCCCTCTTACTCCACTGAACCATTTGACATACACGAGTAGTTACTGATAAGCAATATTTTTCTCATCAGCCTCACATAGCAGTCATGATGTTGAATACTGTGCCATCAAGGATCTCTTTCGGGTTTAAAATAAAATAAAATCGAGGAAGACGATTTTTACAAAGCTAAGAGGAGGTAAACAAGCATCTGCGGAAGAAGGAATTCACCATGACAGAAAGTGGCTAAAGGGCAAAAAGGCAAACACAGCTAGAGGGGCTATTTGCTTCCCACAATTTATTCTTTAATAACTTCTACTGTAATATTTCTGGGGCACATCAAAGGACAATAACAGGCTGATGCTGGTAATCCCTCTCACATATAAAATTTTTCATTACTGAGTGTTAAAGGCATCATTCTGTCTGAGAAATGGGAATTGATAGGGGGCTGCTCTCCTTCCCCCTATCCCTGGGAAACATCTAAGCCTTCCCGCCCCCCTCTCTCATGGTGATGCTGAATGCTCTTGCCAGAATTTGTTCTGAAAGCTGAAGATGTGCAATATGATGAAAAATCTCTTTGATAAATGGAGAAGCCGGGGAACAGGAGGAACAATGAAGTTCAGCAGATCACTTTTCCATATCAGACCCAAGAACTGCTTTCCATTCTAATTAACATTAAATTGTTAGGTTATTTTTTGTAAATACTTTTAAAATTAAGTTTCCAGAACAACTTAGGAAATGGTGGAAATCCTTAAGATTCTGTGCATTTTCCCTGCACAAGAACTATTTGTCTTTTTAAAAAGAAAAACATCAAAAAATTATTATTTTACTTGCTGATGACATCAAGCAGTGGTAAATCATGGTCAGGATTGGTGAGTAATTATTGTGTTTGTAAAATCAAAGCATTCAAGACTTTGACTACAAATTGGATTGATACCTGTTATGTGAGTGATGCCAGTAATTCAAAATCACTAACCTGATGTTGTCACCATCAATACCACTACTATCATCAACACCATTCATCTATCCTTCTCTCCCTCTCCCTCCCTCTCTCTCTCTCTCTTTCTTTTTGTATCCTGACTTTCTTCTACACTGGAATTCAAGGTGATTTACAAATAAAGAGAATACACACACACACCATATATTCATGTATTAGTCTAGAACAGGGGTGCTCATTAGGTAGATCGCGATCTACAGGTAGATCGCGTAGGGCGTCCTAGTAGATCGCAGGTACGGCGGGAGGAAGGCTCAGTCCCGCTCCGCAGGCTCCCGACGCTGCACAAGTGCAGAAGGAGCTTGGACTGGATGGCCCTTGGAGGTCTCCTTCTATTCTAGGAACCCATTGTTGTTGTTGTTGTTGTTATCAGAGGCTGAATGGCCATCTGTGAGGAATGCTTTGATTGTGTTTTTCCTTATGGCCGAAGGAGGTTGGACTGGATGGCCCTTGGAGGTCTCCTTCTACTCTAGGAACCTATTGTTGTTGTTGTTACTATTATTACTAGTAGTAGTAGTAGTAGCAGCAGCAGAGGCTGAATGAATATTGTCATCATCATTATGAATAAATTCAGGGGCTTATTATACTCACATTTAGTTGAATTCAGTCTTAAATATATTATATGGCTCTCACTGAAATAAATTTCCAAATATTTTGCTTTTATGGCTCTCTGAGTAGTAGACAGGTAGATCATTTTGACTTGGTTGTTTTATAAGTAGCTCGCATGCTGAAAAAGTGTGAGCACCTGTGGTCTAGAAATTTTAATCAAAAAATCAACGCAAAACACCTGGGTAATTTATGAATCCATGTGTCTACTATACCTTAACTCTTACTTTTTAAAAGGAAACATCCCCTTCTCTAAATGGAATGATGAAAGACAAAGGCTTAGTCCATCTTGGGATAGTCTAAAGTTCTGACCTCAAATATTATCTCTGTCGTGATACTGCTTCTGGTTTTTTTGAATGCTTAGGTGGGCAAATGGCAGCAGTGGCAGACAGAGCTTTGACACTTTCCTGTCTCTGTGAAATTAGTCTTGACTTATTCCTGGATCATATCAACATTCCTGGATCATCCATCATTTTCCAAAACCTGCCCACGACTTATACAAGAGTATATACAAAAGTTAAAGATATACAAAAGCAGCATTAAATAACAACAGAATTAAAATCAACTGAAATCTTATTTTAAGACATATTATAAACAGGACCACATCATAAATGCCATTTTAGTAAAAATCATTTTCCAAAAACAATGCAAACTTTCATCCTTTGATGATTAAGAATGCAATGAGATTAACAATAGAATATGCAGCTGTTTCACTCTTTCTCCCTCTTTTCAATTTTTCTGAAAGGATTTTGCCCCAAAAGTATAACCAGCCATGGCTATTAACACGGATAATGCAAGAGTTTTCATGTCCCAAATCTCAAAGAAGGTCTCACATTATTTATCTGGCCTCATTCTTAAAGGAACAAAACAAGTAATATTTAAAATCAAATGCGTCAAAAGCTTCTACATAATAAATATAAAATACCCATTAGAATACAAAACCTCTCGGTTTCAACAAATTAGAATTTACTATTAGATACATATCTATCTCACTTCTTCTATGCCCCAGTTCCAAAGTGGTTTATAACAACGCTATCAAACAAGTCCATAAAAACATACAAGAACATATGTTTGGTATTAATATATATTAGCTCTGCATCCTTAATCTTAGCAAAGTGTAGATATACCCAGGAAAAGGTTGAAAAATGCTCATTAAATGCTCCATCAAATGCTATGATGAACACCTCAGGACATATAGGACATTGTTGTAGAGCGATCACCAATAATGTTTTGTGATGTGCCATTACTGTTTGAAATAGATGGGTGCATCATGGATACAGGACTACCGTATACAAGGGCTTCAGGACAACAATTTACATCACCTCTTGCTAGTAAAGGTAGCATAGGTGAGGGATTATGGGACTTTTAGTCCAACAACTTCTGTGGTGCTACAAGCCGCCCATCCCTGGTTTAAAGGATTTGAGAATCCTGTTACTCCCTGAATATCTGCAACATGCACACTTGTACTCTTTATCACATATTTGATCCTACATAGAAATAGAGACAAGCCGCTATGCCTATGTAAAATTCAAGCCCATGGGGAAAAAGAGTACCTACCAACAGTTTCTCAAACCATTTAAAACTGGGGGGAATAATCAAACAATGGGTTTGGAAGGTTGGAGTAACAAAAAAGAATGCCCTCTTTTGGTTTTGATCTAATTTGCATTGTGAATTTCATTTTTAAATTAATTTCACTCCACCTCCCAGACAAACAATTGTGTATTGTCTTAAAAAAAAACCTTTCCACTTTCTCCTCTACCTTTTTTCCTTAGCCCTTTCTCGGTAACAGTCCAGACATAATTTAGTTATACTTTCTGCTTCAGAAATAATAAGGCTTCATATAAACTACATAACCACAGGAGGCTCATTTATCTCTCTTCAGTACTAGCTTACACAACCTGTGTTCCAATTATCTCAATGGAATTAATCCTGGGCACTAAACCCAGAGGACACAATGCAACCCAAAGCAAGCACTTTCGAGTCTCTTTGATTTGAATCAGAGAGCAAAGAATATAATTTCAGCTGCAACTGTACACCCACTTGAGCTCCACTGACTTCATATATCTTACTCCTGAGTGTGTACAGAGAGGATTTTACCTTTGTAACTAATCGGGAAAGGTGAAGGAAGGCTACAATCCCAACCATCCTCCATGAATTAGACTGATCATTTTTGAGATCATTCCTTTTACTCCCATGGACCCTCCAGACAATGTAGGACTTTACATTCTCCCACTTGTGTGCCAATTTTGCTAGAGGAGGAAACTGGAAAGACCAGCCCCTAGTACTTCTTGCTAAACAAAGGTCTATGGCAGGGGTGCCACACTTTTTCAGCATGCAAGCTACTTAAACTAAAACCAAGTCAGAAAGATCTACCAAGAGAGAACAGGCCGGAGCTGGGGAAGGGGGCGGGGCTTGGCGGGGCTTGGCTCCACCCCCTCCTCCCTCTGGCTTCAGCATTTCCACTGCTTCTCCTGGGTAGAAGAGGGTAATGCCAAGCCAGTGGTGGCATACATAGCCACCACTGGCTTGGCATAACCTTTCTGTACCCTGGAGAAGCTGTGGAAATGCTAAAGCCAGAGGGAAAGGGAGCTACGCCCCGCCAAGCTCCGCCCCCTCCGCCAGCTTCAGCATTTCCACAGCTTCTCAAGAATAGAAGAGGGTAATGCATTACCCTCTTCTACCTTGGAGAAGCAGTGGAAAGGCTGAAGCTGGTGGAGGGGGCGGAGCTTGGCAGGGCTTAGCTCCGCCCCTTTTTCCACTGCTTCTCCTGGGTAGAGGAGTGTAATGCCAAGCCAGTGGTGGCATAGATAGCCACCACTGGCTTGGCATTATCCTCTTCTACCCAGGAGAAGCAGTGGAAATGCTGAAGCCGGTGGAGGGGGCGGGGCTTGGCGTGGCATGGCTCCGCCCCCTCAGAAGCGTCCCATCCAGCTGGGATCGACCTCCCTGGGTCCCAAGATCGACCAGTCCATCGCGATCAACTTTCTGAGCACCCCTGGTCTATGAGATTCATAGGGTTTGCCACAAGTTGATGGCAACTTAACAGCACATAAATACAGAAAGTCTAAAATAGTTTGTCTCCCATTGGAACCTGGGAAATTTAGGCCTTATTTACACTAGCCTATTCATCTGTGGCCAGTCCAGAACAGTAATTCCCTGTATTGGCCCCAGACGTGGCCATACATTCCATTCCCTACCTGAGGTGGTGGTGGAGCGGTGTCTACATGGTCCAGTCAAGCTGAACCAATTCAGCTCAGATGGACCATCACCTTGCCTTCCTTATTGTTGCTGCTACTGCTGGACAGGTCAGAACTCCAGGAGAGATTGTGGCCATCATGGACACCCAGGGTAGGAATTGTGCATCCTCCAGATATTGTTGCACTGCAACTCCCAGCAGCTCCAGCGAAGCACAGCCAAGGATGTTGAGAGATGCAGTCCAACAAGATCAGGAGGGTTACACAATTTTCTACCCACGATTCCTTTAAACTTCAAGGCAAGGCAACTTAGGGTATAAAACAATCCAGATACGATAAAAATCATATCAACTGTAGTAAATAAACCTATAAGAGTACAATTCATTTTCCAAACATCCATTGAGTACAGCAAGGTTGCTTTGTTTTGTATTCAACAATTCTCGAAGGCAGTTTTTTGTGACAGAATAGTGAGCCAAGCAACCTGGCTCTGCCTCACTTAAAAGGCTTGGATTGTGGTTGCTTTGTGCCATTCACTAACGGAAGCTCTACTTTTCCCACCCACCTCCTGCTTCGACTCTGCCCATTAAAAATAAAAAGGGACATAATAAACTCTTTAAATCTGAGAATAAAACTACACTTCTTCCCACTCAGGTGAGATGTTAGTAGAGAAATAACAAATGCCTTCCTTGCAGCTGGTCTTCGTAAGGTTGTGGCCTCTGGATTTGTGTTCCCTCGCTCTACTTTTGATGTAATCATCAATAATATCTCACTATTTCCTGTCTGTCAACTGGTACGCTGATTGTCAAACCTATTGTTCGCTTCCTGTGTGGTTCAATGTCAAAGGCCCTGCTGCTACTCTGACACATCATGTGCACGACATCTGCCTTATCCGCCCACTCAGTGACTATATTGGAAAAGGCTTTCAGGTCTCTTTGACATGATCTGTATTTTGTAAATCCACGCTGACTGTAACTCAATAAAGTCCTTCTACTACATATTTCTGCAGATCGATTCTCTCATTACGATTTCGACCATTTCAGCTCCAATGTGAAGCAGGCACTGAAGCCAAGAAATCACCTGCAACCTCCTCCCTTAACCTCCTGAATGGGTGGGGACGATCTCATTTCAGGATAGCACTCTTGAGTTAAATAAAAGAAAAAATAACATGTTCTAGAATAGGATATGACCAATGTGGGGTGACTCCTTTATAGAATAGAGAGCTTGGGTGTGTATTATTGGCAAAAAAGCAAAATATTCTCTTTCATGGGGAAGGGATTCATCAACTCTCACTTGTGAACATCTGAAGGAGCTAGGGATGGATCACAATATTGAAATAATTAGGAATGGCTAGGAATACTTTAAAGACTGCTTAAATATTAAGACCTTTGGGCAGGGCTTTGCTTCTATTTCCAAAAGCCTGCTCCCTGGCTCCCTCGCAATAGACTTTCCTCCCTATTGAAGCTCACATGTCCCTGTCTCTGCTCTCTTTTGGCCCCATCATCTATTCTTCTCCAAGTCCAAACTGGAGATAGAGAGGATGTGATTGTGCTCTTATCTCAAGGACTGTCACAGAGAGGAGGGGCAGGTCTTCTCTGCTGTCCAAGAGGGTAGGGCCAGTCCTAATACTCTGAAATGACAAGACGGTAAATTTTGATTAACTATTACAAGGAACTTTTTGACAGTAAGAGCAGTTCAGCAATGATACCAATTTCCTAGAAAGGAGGTAGGGTCTCCTTCTCTGGGTGCCTTCAAAAGGAATCTAGGCAGCTATCTGCTGGGAATGCTTTAGCTAGAGCAGTGTTTTTCAACCTTTTTTGAGCCGCAGCATATTTTTTACATTTACAAAATCCTGGGGCACACCACCAACCAAAATGACACTAACACAGTAATACATATAGCTAATATATTTTAAAATGTATTTATACACTCAGTGTGAAACCTGGACCTGTTTCGATGAACACAACATAGATGATATCCTGGCAGGAATGGCAGAAAGACACAAACTTCCCACACAGAACTCCCATAACCAAGAGAAAATGCTATAAGAGTTTGGTGGGCATTGACCTTGGGTTTTGGAATTGTAGTTCACCTATATCCAGAGAGCACTGTGGACTGAAACAGTGTTGGATCAGGACCAAACTTGGCTTGAATACTCAATATGCCCAAATGTGAGCACAGATGGAGTTTGGGGAAAATAGAGAGTAGAGAAGAAAAGGTGTTCGGCAGGAGGGGGAAGAAAGGGTATTGGAGGTTTCAATTTCCCACGGCACACCTGATGATCGCTCACGGCACACTAGTGTGCCATGGCACACTGGTTGAGAAACACTGAGCTAGAGATCCTGAATTGAGCAAAAGGTGAGACTAAATGACCCATGAGGCCCCTACAACTCCATGATTCCTTTGTTCTAATTAAGCTGACTGAGATGAAAGCCATTTACTTCCAGGATTGTAACAAAATTTCATTTAAAACAGGTTTTGACTGTTTCAGTCCAACTGTTCTTAATTGGGTTCATTGTTTTTATTTATCACCTCTATTTTTTCTTTTAGCAATGGAAACAAACCTTATGTGATTATTTTTATTTTGTGAATTCCTTAACGCTTCTGTAAATAAGCATGGAAGATATTTTTTCAAGCTACTTAATTTGAGGGTGCTAAATCCCATTTTCATTACATGCATGCAGGAAGAGGGGGTGTCACAAAACACTGAATCTATTTTCCGGCCATTTTCTTGAGCTGGCAATAAGCATGTGTGTCTATTCCTCTTATAACTGTTTTTCTTTTAAAAGGATTGAGAGAAGATAATGTAGAGTAAAACACAAATTTATTCCTGGATCTTACCTATTAGAAATCTAACAAAGTTAACAAAATGGCAAAGGGACTGCATAAATTTTTCTGTTACTTCCTGGATCTGTTTCCTTATTCGCATTCAAGACCCATAATGAGTGCATTAAATGCATCTCTTCCCTTTTCCCAACAATAAGAGGGATTTTGCTTAACTTGACTTCTGGCTTGGCTGCCTGAGAAATTAATGGAAGCAAATGCTATTAAGTCCTCTGTCCTGCGACAGGTTGGAGCCAGCTTCCAATTTTCATTTTTTCAATGGATAGATTATTGGACAAAACCCAAAACTAATAACAAACAACAGAGCTTATACAGTCTCTTTATAAAAGAAAGAAAAGAGCAGCATCCCAGATGTCTCATCGTGTCTACCATTTTCCTTAAATGTAAAGGAGATGGGGAGATCCTTACCAATTAACAATAAACTTTTAGGAAGACAACAAATCTGGCACAGAATGTGCCAGGGCTAGTGATAGAAGGAGAATCAAAGTTTGTTTGTTTTTTCTGGAAATTTCAGCCAGCATCCAAAGCCATGGTACTGCTAAAGAACTTTTCAAATTATTTCTGTTCTCATTATTGTCATTCTGTCACATCAGGTTAGATTTACTTTAGAGTGACCCTATAAATGAGAGATGTCACAAGAATTTAGGCCAGCATTCTGAATTGTAGGTACAGATTCATAACCTACACACTCCATAGTCCTACTGTAAGGCTACATAAGTGTCCCTAAAAACCCACCTTAATAGCCAGAAGCTGCATAAAGAAAATGAGGTCTCTCCAGCTAACAGAAAAATGAGATTTTGGCACCCTCCAACCAACAAGCAATGAGGTGACAATGCAAAGCAGGACCCCTATCACAATTATTCATCATATTCTCAAAATACAAAATTTCAGTTTAGTAATTTTGAGTTCTAATGAGAGTTCATTTGCTTCCCCTCCTGATTATTGTTCTTACTCAATTGTTTGTCACTTTGTTGGTCCATAGTACCCAAAAAACTTCCATCATTACATTTCAAATTACTAATTTTTAATATAGTGCCTGCTTTCTTCATTGTCTAGTATTCTCATTCAAGTATGGTTTCTAATAGTCTTTTCTGTTCTTAGATTGGAGCCTCCTTTTTATCGATCACCTAGAGCAGGGGTGCCCACACTTTTTCAAAATGCGAGCTACTTATAAAACAACCAAGTCAAAATGATCTACCTACCCACTACTCAGAGAGCCATAAAAGCAAAATATTTGGAAATTTATTTCAGTGAGAGCCATATAATATATTTTAAGACTGAATTCAACTAAATGTGAGTATAATAAACCCATGAAATTATTCATAATGATGATGATGATAATATTCATTCAGCCTCTGCTACTACTAGTAGTAGTAGTAATAATAATAATAGGTTCCTAGAGTAGAAGGACCCCCAACCATCCAGTTCAACCTCCTTCTGCCATAAGGAAAAACACAATGAGGTGGCCATTCAGCCTCTGATAATAATAATAATAATAACAACAACAACAATGGGTTCATAGAATAGGAGGAGACCTCCAAGGGCCATCCAGTTCAATCTCCTTCTGCCATAAGGAAAAACACAATGAAAGCATTCCTCACAGATGGCCATTCAGTCTGATAATAATAATAATAACAACAACAATGGGTTCAGAGCTTATCTGCATTGATTAAAAACCAGATGACCCTACCTAATAGTGACCTATTAATTTTAAAAAACCTCCTTTTTCTTGTTTCTTCCATCATGCATGCAAATAAACATATGTTAGCAGAGGTGTGCTAATGTTAAAATACTGGCATGCAAGTCTCTGCACACACAAACCTTTTTGGTTGTTTTCTATCTTTCTATGTTCCGTTCACACTGTCTCCCTCTATTTATCAATCAGTCTGGTTGCCATTATCTTGAGTTTCTTTAATGTTTAACTGCAACTCAGTTTCACCTTGCTTATGGAGCTCCTCAGCTCCTCCTCACTTTCAGCCATCAAAGTGGTATCATCTGCATATCTAAAGTTGTTAATGTTTCTTCTGGAAAATTTAAATCCAGCTTTGGATTCATCAAGCCCCGTACATCGCATGACTGTAGGAAGGGAATCTGAAGACATTTACTTCTTGGGAGGAGAGCAATGGCCAGTGCAAGAACTGGACCAGAAGGAAGATGGAGGCTTTTGAACTATGCTGTTGGAGGAAAATTTTGCCTTGGACTGCAAAAAGATCAAATAAGTCCACACTCCAGGAAATAATGAAGACTGCTCACTGGAGGGAAGGATATTAACGGCAAAGATGAAGTACTTTGGACACATAATGAGAAGACAGGATAGCCTGGAGAAATCAATGATGCTTGGGAAAATGGAAGGAAAAAGGAAGAGAGGCTGACCAAGGGCAAGATGGATGAATGGTATATTTGAAGTGACTGGCTTGACCTTGAAAGAGCTGGGGTTGGCAACAGCTGACAGGGAGCTCTAGCGTGGGCTGGTCCATGTAAGAACATAAGAACATAAGAAGAGCAATGCTGAATCGGTCAGCCCATCTAGTCCAGCATTCTGTATCACACAGTGGCCCACCAGTTGTACACGGGATCTCGCAGAAGGAAGGGCAAAACCCTGACCTGCTCCCGTACCCAGGGAAATCCTGCCTACCTCAACCAACTCCGAGGTGGCACTTGAATGTCCTTTTCAGTAACTGCCGATACACTTGGTATCCATGAATCTGTCTAATCCTGCCTTGAAGTTGTTCAGGCTGACAGCTGTCACAACCTCTTCTGGAAGTGGTTGTGACAAAGTGGTCACAAAGAGTCAGAAACAATTGAACTAAGAAACAAAAAAAAGTTCTATCCAGGGGTTTTTAATTGGATTTTTATTTTATTTGCTGAATATTGTTACATCTGTCAGTTGGAACCTATGCCTAACTTTCAGAAGTGTTCACATAAACATCTACTTTTTGAAAAAAAAAATGTTGTAACATCAATGCTGAGGTGTATGAGAAAAATAGTGACCCTCCAGATGTTTTCAACAGCAATTTTATTCAGCCTTACACAGCATGACAAAAGGTCAGAGATTAAGGAAGATGTAGTTCAACATCTGGAGGACTAAGGTGCCCTATATGCCTTAGATAGTTTCTCTGTCTCCACTTCAAATCACTCTTGACAGCTAGTGTGAATTTGGAAACAATAATGGTTGTTTTTAAATGATCACCATGGGGGAGAGTAGGCATAGGAAATGACAGTAGGTTGGCATTTTTTTTCACCAGCACTTCTATATCAAGTAGAACATATGGCATGACCTATGTCAAGGTACAGATCAGTGACAGCTGAAACACAACTATCTGATGTGGTGTGACTTCACACAATCTGACATTATTGATTCCAATACAAATAGCATTTTTCCCTTTATGAAACATAAGAGCAACAGCCAATGCAAGCTCTCTGATCAGGGCAGACAACTACAAAAAGTCAGATTGAAATGGAGAGGAAGGGGATATGTGGATCCATCCTTAATTGCATCTATCAGAACACTTCATTATACATTTACTTTGTTAAAATATGCCTGACTGAACATCTGTCCCAGAACAAATGCCAAGACTTCTCATTTACTCACTTGTGTGCACACACTCCTGGACATGAGTAATCTCAAAGCACAGCTTCAACGTTATTAGACAAATCAGTACAGAATCAGAATGTGCTTTGACTTGATTTCATGAGCTTGGTTTTAATTGTCTTTGGACAAATTAGCATGAGAACAGGGTGGATTACATGGTCATTTTTCCACTCTTTCACTAAATTATAGCATTTAATTTTGCCTGTCAATGTGCTGAGACCTTACTGACAAGGAACAGTAGAAACATAATTTAGATTAGGGAGAGTAGCAAAGCATCCAGCTCTTTCCCATGCAAGCCAACTACTCTGGCTGAAAAGACTTACTGGCAGTTTTGGAAAGGGCAGCCAGCAGCTCAAGCCTTCCTGCCAAGGGAAAGAGGAAAGGAAAAGCAATGTGACGAAGACAGGACAGAGCTATCAGCTTGAAGGAAAACTGAAGAACAAGCTACTCATCTCTTCTAAAACAGACATGTTTCCCTTGGTAATTCTCCACATAATTGTTTAATAACCCTGCAATATATTCCTTCAGGCACATAAAGGAAAAAGTCTCAGGTTTTATGAGCATACTGTTGGTAAAAGTCCAGCAATGAAATCTGTATAAAGAGAAAGTTGTGGAGGAAGTGGGTTGCCTACAAGAGGGATCAGGCCAACCCATGCTATGGGAGTCCATTCCTACAAAGGCAAAACCATCATTTTGAACTGGACCTCGAAACAAACTAGATTCAGTGTCGTTGGTATAATGGTGGCATAAAAAGGTCATTTTCCAGGCAACAGTCTTTAAGATGTATTCTACATCCACAGTAGTCCTAGTCTGCAAAGGCAGCTCTGTGCACCCCATATTGCAGCAATCTAACCATGAATGACGATCAGCTGTCTCTGTCCAAGTGGCATTTCAGTCTAAACTGGCATTCCAGTCTAAGATGGTAAAAGATAATTCATCCAGCTAAATTATCTTTTGTGATAATAATGAATCAAGGAAAATTTCAAGCAGCAAACCTTTATCTCCAGGAGAAACAAACGGTCATCTAGCACAGGGTGTACAACAGACCCCTGGGCAGATGAACAGGAACTTCCATATTATATGGAACAGTGCTCAAACCATAATGGTTTTAAGACTCAAAATTTATTGTTTATGGGTGGAGCACAGATTTTGTATTCAGGCATTGGGTCCATCCACAAAGTGCCAAGGATGTCTGAAAGAGGCCCTCTCTAAAATACTCAAGAGCCATTTCCAGTCACTGCTGACAATACTAGACCAGAAGGACTGAATAGTCCAATTACTACAAAACATCTTCTTATATTCCAGGGCCATTCAATTCTAAAAGATCTCAACAGGGTGAAAATGAGAGGTGAAAACTTCATTAATTCTGTTGTTGCTGAATTCCAACTCACAGTACTCACTACAGCTATACTTGCTTAGACTACTGAGCGTTTCAGTCCAGCATCTGGGGAACCATCCAATTTTCACTTCTGGCCCATACCCAATGTGTTTTGTATTTTGCAATTCAAAATATATTCCAGGGCAACAAACAAGGCTCAAGTTGCCAGAACCAGCTCCACAGGCAAATTCAAGAAGAGATCAAGCTCCAAGATAAAATCATGTTCTGGGTCTTCATAGAGGTTGGTGGGCCAATAGGACCATTCATTACCATTGAGATGTCCTGACCATGGTGTAGACTGCTCGTACTTCAGTCAGGAGAGTGCATAGGGTAGCTATGTATCATCTTTTACAGAGGGCACTCTTTTATTTGTAGAGCTATTAGAAACCACTTCTCCATCTGAAGGGACTTTCCAGGCCAAATGCTTTCTAAATGTGGAGAAAAATCAGGGTTTAGCATCAACAATTGCCAACACCTGAGCATCAGACTGTATTTATTGTATTCATCTACTTTATTCTATCCTGCCTTTCTCCAGATAAAAGGGACTCAAGGTTACTACACAAGTCAACTCACTTGGTCAGATTTCAACATTATGATGAAGTGTATCATATTTCTATTTAAATGCAATCATTTTAGGGAAACTAACCTCTATAAATAATATATATTAGCAAATTCCAAAGTTTACATAAAATCCCCCTCTGTTGTCTTCTTCCTGTTGTGATATAATTTCACTGGGCATTAAGTAACCTTCTCAATAGTGGCATGAAATCAAATCACACTACTCTGTCTGCAAAGACTGAAGCGCATAGGACTGCTGCAACCTGATAGATGGAAGCCAACATGCTTTCCATTGCCTGATTCTTTTTCCCACACACAGGAAGCCCACATGCCCTGGGGATGCACAGTGCAATATACCCCAAAATAGGTGGGTGAGCCCTCCATCCCAGACTACTAAATTATGCCATCTCTATATCCAAGATGTTCCACCATGCTTCCCAATGTAGTAATCTTTTTTTGACCCATTATCCTTCTATCATCTCTGCTCTTCCCACCAAAAGCCTCATGTGCTTTGGGGAGAAGTAGAAATTATATCTTTCAGATCACAGTTCTCCTGAGAGATGACAGGGATTCCTTACCAGCCATGGAGCCAACGAAACATGTTTACTGCTGTTGTTGTGAGACTTCTTTGCAACGACACAGCCTTCCAAGGTGCCATCTGCTTCCACCCACCTCCTTGTGTAGAGGGACACTCCCGGATGTGTTAAACCCAAAGGTATACATGTGCGTCATATTTTCTTTTCTTCCCTCTTGCTATATTTAGATCGTAGTAACATCAGAGATGTTCAATTGGCACTTTGGGTAGATGTTTTCTTAGCTTTATAGTTCTGAGTGACACAGATAAGAAATACAGTATGACCCCACAGTTTCAATTATCCGCACGCAACAAAATATTTCTTCTCTGGACATGTCTATGATATTCTTGAACCAGAAGTCCTTCATTTTAATAGGGTTTTAAATTATCTGTGGTTTTATGTATCTAGAAGAAAACGGGGAATGTATCCACTGTGGATAAGGGGGTCATATCTGCCCTTATCTGACAATAGTTTCCTCTTCTGTTTTCCTTTCTTCTCTTTTATTTCATTCTTTCAGGTAGAAAATTCTGTAGCAGTTTGTCAAGAGGCAGAAGAGTTGAGGAGGAGGAGAGACACAACCCCGAGAGAGTATTGTTTTTGTAAATGTAAACTTCTGGTATAAAGAAACACCTAAGCCCCAATGAAGAGGCTAATTCTCTTTGAGGTATGGAGGCGAGTTCAAAGGCAAGTCTGTTGGTGCTACTTGAATTTCAGATGAGTTAAAAAGGAAGAAGAAAAAGAAGCCTCTTTGGCATCACAGAGCAAAAGCTTACACGGCTTCTTGTGAAAAGCAATTTATTTTAGATTATGGCACAGCAACTATCATTTAAACTGCTGGGGTTTGTAATTGAACTCTGAAGAACCACCCTCTCCCCAATCCCTGGCTGAAGTAATAGGTTTCCTCAGACTCATTTGAAGCAGCAGCCATGTCTAACCCAGTTAGGAGGCTGAAGAGGGCTGAAGGAGCACTGGCTAGTGGCAAACAGTCTCAAAGGACCTATGCTGTGTGCCACACTTGCAATGATCTTTTACTGAAATCCAGTGACTAGTGTGAAAAGTCAGCTGGGCTGCACAGGAAAGAAAAGCAAAACCATCATGTTAACCTGTCTTGGTTTATTAAATATTGCATTTTACTCCAAGGAACTCAGATTCTGTACATTGCTTACCAATTTCCCATTCGTCACAACAACTATGCGAGGTAGATTACATAATGTACATAAGTCATATATTGTTATGAATCCTTTTTTCCCCTCCCAACCACCCCTTTCCGGAGCTTTGTCTCTTCTCTTAGCATCTTCCACCAAAGGAATATTAGGCTCAGAAATGGGCAAATATAGCTGGTTTGGGGGCTAATTTCCTCTTCTCTGAGACCTTTCAAAGCCCCCACAGGTTGCCACATATATCAAACAAGAATAGGAAAAAATATGGAAGTGTCAGAGTTCAGGCAAAAGTATTTTCCAAATAAACAATGCAGGAGACCTTGAAGGCTATTTTAAGGTTTAATTTCCATTCCTTGAAGTTGATTTATTATTTATTATTTATTTATTTCAAATATTTATAACCCACCCTTCTCTATCTCTGGAGGACTCAGGGCAGCTCACAACTGGCAGCGATTCGATGCCCACAGTCAATAAAAACAAGAATTACACAATAAAACGTATTAATCAGATTATTTGATATTTTTCCCCTGGGAAAAAGAGGGGAGCTTGGAGCTTCTCAAAGACAATGGTTGAAATAGATGGAGAGAAGGTACATAGGACACTGCATTTTGTCCACACCTGGGTTAAATCTTCATTTTGCCCTTTCTTAGACCCCTCTTTCCATGGCTCGCATGTCATTCCTTGCTATTTGGCACACCTCTTACTACATTGGAGAGTATTTTATTTAAAATGCAGAATGGAGATAGATATAGCAATGCTATAGTTGCAATACACTGTGTTCCTAGATCAGCTTTTCCTCTTTTTCTGATATTTAGAATCAGGCATACAAAAGTTAATGCTCTGGTCCTGAGAGGAAGATGCATGCATGGAAGCAGGCTCCGCACACAGCAAATTGTGGCACCGATCCCTGGTTAAGGAAGATCCCTGTCTTTTCAAGGCATCACTGTAACAGGCAAGTGTTAGTTACATGGACCAGCTGTCTCACTTGGCATAAGGCCATTTCATAACTGTAAGCATACATTAGGTACACTCAAGAAGATATATGTGGGTGGATATTGTATTCTTTCCAGAAGACCAGAACTTTCCAAACATTTCATGTTGGTGACAAACCTTTGAAACATACATCATACACAGTCCAGTCAGGGATTGGAGAGATAAGAATGGTCAAGCAGTCCAAGGTCAATATATTAGATATCAAGTGAATCGGTTGAAGAGCAAAGGTTCTCAGTTACTTTGCCGGAGCACAGAAAGAGAGAACTGAGGGCTGTAGCCCCTCCCACTGGCTCTATATCCTCTGGGAGGGTGGGCGGGGCTCCAGTCTTAATTCTTTCTAATTCTTTCTAGAAGATTCCGAAGTTATTGCGCAAGTGCAGGATTAACATCACATGTACATATTCACAGTGACCACGAAAAGGTAAACAAACACATATATAAATGTATAAGGGACACAACGTATCTCATGAAAACCCTTCATTTATATATTTTTAAATATATGATTTATTGCTTATTTCACACAGGCTCAAAGGGTCCTTCTTAAATTTGAGCGACACACCTACACACTGCAGCTGGCACATTAACATGATGCAACAGACCATTTTGAAAGCTCTGCAATGGAGAACTGCCTGGATACACACACACACATCCACATTTTGGCACCATTTATCGCATGAATAGAACCGTACTAGAGTAGAAATGCTTACATTTGTTAACAAGCTTATTTCTAGTACAGCCTATACTGGGCCAGGGTTTTGTTTTTTTTCGATAGAAATGAACACAAAACTGACAAACTCTAAAGGCAAAGTCTGGACCAGCCAACTCTGGGAAGCACAAAGACACCTTCACCGAATGAGACATTTCTTCTCACTGTCAAGCATGACTGGACAGGGCGGCCTTGTGAAGCAATCTATGGCGCGAGTCAGATATTCTGGCACTTCCACCAATGGCTGAAACATTCTTGTCTAGTCACTCAATACAGCGAACTGTGTTATGCAATGTCGATGTTCCAAAATCAAGGTGAAAGAGGCAGAATTGTTTTTTGCTTATTGTGAGCCTTCAAGTCATTTTGTCAATTTTGACAGTCCTAAGGTGAATCTATCACAAGGTTTTTCTGGTAAAATTTGCCCCATTTCTGCCCTCCCAATTGAGTGTAATGTCCCTTACCCCAAATGTTTTAGATCGCACATTTTTGCGGGGATTTTGGAATATCTGTATTTCCATAACCATACCTGATGATCTCAGCTTGGAGATGGGACATAAATCTAAGAAATCATTTATATTTTATATATACCATATACACATAGTATTTTAAATATTTTTGTGCATGAAATAAAGTCTAACCATTGGAAAGCAAAGGTGTCACTATCTCACCCAGCCACATGGATCATTTCAGATTTCATCATTCTGGAAAACAGATATGCAACCTCTACTTTCACTCCTGTTTTCTCCATTATTTCAAAAATTGGCAATTAAAATAATTTTGGACTGCTTTTAGGAGTATTTTCATTAGGTTTTTTAAATTTTATTAATTGGTCTTTCTTGGTCCTTTGACTTGAGGGCCCTTGTGGCCTGGGAGACAATACAAAAATACTTTAAATAAACGAAGACAGACAGACAAGCCTTTAATACAGTCTTAGGTATATTCTTATTCTGAAAAGAAGATACAGTATCATAATCATTCGTCTAAGGCTGTCACTTGGACATACAACTATCTTTTTCTGAGTATAACTGAGATGCAAATAATAATAATAATAATAATAGTTATTTATACCCCGCCACCATCTCCCCCAATGGGGACTCAGGGCAGCTTACATGCGGCCAAGCCCAAACAACAAATAACAATATAGAATAATACAATAAAAGATGTCAATCCACAGTATTTCTCATGAATGCAGACAGAATTCGTCTATCATTATAATTGTTGTGATTATTACTAATTTACTAATGTTTGGTTCCCCATCCCAGTACAGGTCCAACCCTGATCAGTTCTGAAAATCAGATAAGACTGTGTGTATGTGTAGCACAGCAGTTCTCGTTTGTGCCTGGAGGGCAGGGGTTAGGACCTGGGGTCCCATTAGCATTAGAACCAGCTGTGCCAGAACATGATTCAGAGGATGAGCTAGATGACTGGGGCGAAGGGCAGCTTTCCCCTGATGGGCCTCTTTCGCCCACAGAGAGCTTGGCCTGGGAAGAAATGTTGTTTGGCCCTAGTGAAGATTTAGATAACCAGGTGCAGATGGACAGCGATTCTGGAAGTTATGAACATCCGGGTGGGAGATCTTCTCAGGAGCCTCCAGGGGAAGATATGGAAGAAAGCGCATGGGAAATGGCTAGGGAGGAGAGCTCTCAGGGAGATAGAAACACAGCTGCGGAGAGACAAGGTCGAACCTTTGATAGGAGACGGAACATAGAGTCTAGCAGAAGGGAATGGTCTAAGAGCATAGACCGGCCGAGGTCCGTAAGCAGCGATTGGAGACGAAGAAGCCTAGAGCGTCGGGGACCTCGGCCGAAGGATTAAGTATAGGATCCGTGGGAACGAATCCTCAGTGGAGGGAGGGGGTGCAGGGATGTCGGATAGGAAGGGTTGGATTCACAGAACATGCAGTAGTCTAATAAAGAGCGCCAATGCTCCGTGAGGAATCCCCAGGACTGATGTATGAGAAGAGGCGGTGTGGCTCCTTCTTCATACAAGAGCTCAGTGGTTAGCAGAGCCGATGGCCAGCACAATGCAAAATATATCCGCGGCTTTGTTCAACCGTTTCGGGCTTATTTTGTAGGCTCCTTTATCAAGGCTCTATGGGCTAATACCAAGCAGTAGTCTCTATAATACAACAATAAATGGAATCAATATCCACAAAATACATGTGAAAACACTAAAACACAGCCATTGAGAGAAATCAAAGGTCAATACATACCATATCAGGTGTTGGATAACACATAACCCCACTCTATGAGGAGTAGGGTGACCCAAAGGTAATGACCTTGGGGAACATGATAATTTATAGTAAAATGGAGCTGATACAGATGGGGTCATTGAGGCCAGCTGGCCATTCTGTGTTTAACCTTAAGATCCACAAGTTTTCCAATCTAAGTAATTGCTCACTTGTATCCCTTTGAGTACAAGAGGTGACCTTTTCAATACTCTTACTCTTAAGGAGGCTGCAGTATGGTTCAATTGGGTACAATGGGAGTAAAAGGCAGAATCCAAGCTTTTTTTGTTTATTTTAGAACGATGTTCCACAAATCTAGTTTTAAGTTCTCTTTTAGACTGGCCTATGTAAATTAGGTCACAACTGCACTGGATGGCATATACAATCATTTTGGAACTGCAGGTGCCAAAGGATTTGACCCAGAAATGTTTGTTTTTGGCAGGACTGAAAATCTGTTTATCAGAACAAATATTACCGCATATCGAACAATGGGTGCATGCCACTGTACCAGATGCTGACCAAATGGCTCAGGACTTTACTCTTAGTGGTTACCCACAGAACATCATTAGAAGTGCCAGGAGAAAAGCTGAGATTATCAACAGACAGGGTCTATTCACCCAAAAAACTAAAGATAGGCCAGACAGGATTATTTGGCCCCTTACTTATTCGCCCCACAGCAACACACTTAAATCAATAGTTAATAAATATTGGCCTCTATTGGATAATATTGAAGGCCTTTCCAACAGACCTATGGTGGCCTATAAAAGGACTAAGAACCTTAAAAACTATTTGGTCCATACAGAACAGAGACAGCCTAACATCAGAAGCACGCTGTCCCCTGGTACAGTGGCATGCACCCATTGTTCGATATGCGGTAATATTTGTTCTGATAAACAGATTTTCAGTCCTGCCAAAAACAAACATTTCTGGGTCAAATCCTTTGGCACCTGCAGTTCCAAAATGATTGTATATGCCATCCAGTGCAGTTGTGACCTAATTTACATAGGCCAGTCTAAAAGAGAACTTAAAACTAGATTTGTGGAACATCGTTCTAAAAAAGCTTGGATTCTGCCTTTTACTCCCATTGTACCCAATTGAACCATACTGCAGCCTCCTTAAGAGTAAGAGTATTGGAAAAGGTCACCTCTTGTACTCAAAGGGATACAAGTGAGCAATTACTTAGATTGGAAAACTTGTGGATCTTAAGGTTAAACACAGAATGGCCAGCTGGCCTCAATGACCCCATCTGTATCAGCTCCATTTTACTATAAATTATCATGTTCCCCAAGGTCATTACCTTTGGGTCACCCTACTCCTCATAGAGTGGGGTTATGTGTTATCCAACACCTGATATGGTATGTATTGACCTTTGATTTCTCTCAATGGCTGTGTTTTAGTGTTTTCACATGTATTTTGTGGATATTGATTCCATTTATTGTTGTATTATAGAGACTACTGCTTGGTATTAGCCCATAGAGCCTTGATAAAGGAGCCTACAAAATAAGCCCGAAACGGTTGAACAAAGCCGCGGATATATTTTGCATTGTGCTGGCCGTCGGCTCTGCTAACCACTGAGCTCTTGTATGAAGAAGGAGCCACACCGCCTCTTCTCATACATCAGTCCTGGGGGATTCCCCCCTTACGGAGCATTGGCGCTCTTTATTAGACTACTGCATGTTCTGTGAATCCAACCCTTCCTATCCGACATCCCTGCACCCCCTCCCTCGTCTTGGCCCCCCGGATTCCCCTCTGAGGAGCCCCAGTGACGTGCCTTGCCGCCCCACCGGCAAGTGAGGGACAGCTTACATCGGCTACTTTAGAGAAGGACGCTGAGGACTCCCCGGGATCTCCGTTCCTGGGATTTCCCATTCATTGCTTCTTGCCTCTTCCGGGTTGTCCTTCTCCCCACCCACCACGCATCGTCGTCATCACAACAACCCAGCGTATCGACGTTGTTTACCAGCGCCGCTTGACGTCATCATCCGGCGCCGTCCTCACCCACGCCGGCTCACGCCGAGCCTGGACGGCCTTGCTACGCACGCGCAGCAAGGATTGGTAATCCATCAACACGATCTACGGCACCATTGCAAGTACTTTTTCGGTTTGCCCTGGGGGGGAGACATATGCGCCTCTCAATTGCATTGAGATATTGTATCTTTCTCCGATGTTTATGTTTGTTATGCTTCACTATTGAATAGATAGCTATTTTTGCTACCTTGGGGTTGTGTTTTCATTTGAACTTCCAGGATATATAGTCTAATTGCCCAATAGGCATTCCCACACTGTTGTTTGTGCTAATTTATAGACCAGCCTGCTCGTCTTTCATTGTTAGGGAGGAGAGCTCTCAGGGAGATAGAAACACAGCTGCGGAGAGACAAGGTCGAACCTTTGATAGGAGACGGAACATAGAGTCTAGCAGAAGGGAATGGTCTAAGAGCATAGACCGGCCGAGGTCTGTAAGCAGCGATTGGAGACGAAGAAGCCTAGAGCATCGGGGACCTCGGCCGAAGGATTAAGTATAGGATCCGTGGGAACGAATCCTCAGTGCTCCGGCCACGTCTTTCCTGAATAGGCGTGAAGCGGAGTGGGACCACGTAGCTAAGCCAGCCCGTGGTCATCAAGCCTTGCCTTGCCTTGCCTTGCCTTGTTCCTGATCCGCCTGGTTGTGCGGAGCCTTGCCTTGTTTCCTGATCCGCACGGTTGTGTGGAGCCTTGCTGAACTTTGAGCCTTGCTGAACTTTTAGCCTATTTGCCACGGTTTTTTGGACATTGTTACTTCAAGCCTTTTTTGGATTGTTTCACTATTCTAATGGACAATATCTATGAACTGTTTTTATAATCAATAAAGTAGTTAGCCTTCAGTCCGTCTCTGTGTGTGTGATTAAGGGGCCGGTCAGTCATTGCATCGTGACAGTATGTTCAGAGTGGCATAATAAAAGCAGGCAGAAGAATTTCTTACTGCTATGTTTCCAAATCCCATATGCATCCATCATACTTACTTTATTCTTCATTCACTGTTCTCCCCTCTTTTCTCCCTCTGCATCCCACATATTTTGCATCAGCTCAGTCATGTAATTTGCTGTTCTTTCAACACCAGTAAAAAGTAACAAAGCCTGCACAGATTTTCAGAAACATTTCTACAATGTTCCAGGATAAAGCTTTCTTTACAGGGGCAGTTTACTATCTGCCAGATACTCAGATCCAAGGGCACCTTGGGTTTCAGACAGGTAAGAGAGCAAATAGGAAGCCCGAATTCTTGCATTGGTGCTAAGCAAGAGCATCACAACTTTCTCAGGGATGAAATGCCAGTTTAAGACCATGTATCAACAGTTGACTGTATCAACCATGTACAGCACAACCCTGCAGAGACAATATGCATATTTTCACTTATCCATGGTGTCACTTATTATGTTATTCTCTTAGGTCCTTCCACACAAGCTACACCAGGGCTGCCCACGAAGTCGATCGCGATTGACCACTCGAGCGCAGGTCTAAAGGAGGTCAATCGAAGTGTGCGGGGCACCTTGTGCGTGTGCGCACATTCTGTGTGGCGCTCCTTCTGCGGCCCCGCCTCGCACTTTGTCATTCCCGCAATGCCCAGCGGGAGAAGCCAGCAGCAGGAACGAGGGAGTGTGAGGCGGGGCTTTCGAAGGCCCTGCCTCCCGCTGCGTCGTTCCCACAATGCCCTGCGGGAGGAGCCAGCAGAGGGAACAAGGGAGCCTGAGGCGGGGCCTTCAAATGCCCCGCTTTGAACTCCCTCATTCCCGCAATTCCCTGTGGGAGGAGCAGCGCACGGGAGGAGCAGCGCACGGGAGAAGCGGCACACGGGAGAAGCGGCGCACAGATGGTGCGTGCACGCAAGGTAGATTTTCTTGACTTGGTTTTTTAAAAAGTAGCTCGCATGCTGAAAAAGTGTGGGCACCCCTGAGCTACATCCTCTTCTTGGTACTTCTCACACTCATCCCAATCAAAAGGGGGTTCTCTATTTATCCATGCAGTCAGGGCACATATTCCCTACTGAATAAAGCAATGGTAGAGGACTGTGGTATCACCTGCTACCTTCTGGACTACTTCACAAGCTTCAACTGGAGCATGTTCGGAGAAGGGCGACCTAAATGATCAAAGGCCTGGAAGCCAAGGCCTATGGAAGCTAGATATGATTAGCTTAGAGACAAGAAAGCAGAAACGGGGCATAATAGCTATGTTTAAATATTTGTGAAGATGTCATATTGAGGAAGTGGCAAGCTTGTTTTCTGCTGCTCTAGAGAGCAGGACACAGAGCAATGGGTTTAAATTGTAGGAAAAGAACTTCTACTCAACCATTAGGAAGAACCTCTTTATGGCAAGAGCTGTTTGGCAGTAGAATATGCTGCCTTGGCGTGTGGTGGAGTCTCCTTCTCTGGAGATCCACCACAAAATCCAGGAGCGCTTAGATTGTGTGTTCCTGCATGGCAGAAGGGGGTTGGACTGGGTGGCCCTTCCGGTTTCCTCCAATTCAATTATTCTCTGAACTAACTGCAGTTATCTCGTTAACTACAAGGGACTCGGGAGCCGTTGCCTATAGAGAACCAGAGCAGAGAATCAGAGACTAAGGGCACAACACACAATAAACAGCTCCCTTGAGCAAGGAGTCTTTCCAGAGGGTTTAAAAGAGGCAGTGGTCTCCCCGCTACTGAAGAAACCGAATTTAGATCGATCGGTTCCCTCTAATTACCACCCAGTTTCGAACCTTCCGTTTCTGGGCAAGGTGATTGAGAGGGAGGCAGCGGGGCAGTTGCAGCACTTCCTTGAGGACACAGCCGGATTAGATCCTTTCCAGTCCGGCTTCCACTCGGGGCATGGGATGGAGACCATGTTGGTCGCCATTTCAGATCAGTTGCCAGTTGGACAAGGATGGCTCAGCGCTGCTTGTGTTATTGGACCTCACAGCAGCTTTTGATACGGTCGATTACAATCTTCTGGCCCACCGCCTTGCCGTAGTTGGAGTCAGGGGAACAGCCTTGAAATGGCTGTTGTCCTTTCTGCACAACTGGGGACAACGAGTGGAAAGGGGAGCTATAGTCTCGAGAGGGCGCTACTAACTTGTGGGGTCCCTCAAGGGGTTATCATCTCTCCTTTGTTATTTAATATGTATATGAGACCACTTGCTAATCTGGTTCGAAGCTTTGGGCTGGAATGTTATCAGTACACTGATAACACCCAGCACGTTCTGAAGATGGAAGGCTGACCGGACTCCATACCCTCTTGTTTCCAGCAGTGCCTTGAAGCCGTTATATGCTGGCTGTGTGCCAGTAGATTGAGGGTGAATCCAGCAAAGATGGAGAAACTGTGACTGGGGCGCCCGGTGGGTAAGGAAGTCTGGCTGCCTATCTTTGATCGCGAGGCCTTATGCCCGGCATCCTCAGTAAAGAGTCTTGGGATCGTCTTAGACCCTTTGCTGTTGATGGAAGCCCAGGTTTCCACTGTCAGCAAAACTGCCTTTTCCCATCTGCAGCAAGCTAGGTGGCTGGCCCCCTACCTATCCAGAGATGGCCTGGCCATGGCGCTCCAAGCCATTTATTTATTTATTTATTTGTCATGTTTCTATACGGCCCTCTCAGCCCGAAGGAGACTCGTGACGTTTTACACAAGGCAGTCTCTGCCCTCAGTACAACACAAGCAAACAAACCAAAAAATAACCATATAACAACAAAATTAACAATTAAAAACATACAACTGCAAGCTCAGCGTCATGTTGAAATCACTTTCCGTCACATTGTTGTCATTCCATATATCTAATTAAACCATTACATTTCATCAGCAAATGCCTGCTCAAACAGCCAGGTCTTGACTTTCTTGCAAAATGTCAGGAGGGAGGGGGCTGATCTGATGTCTCTAGGGAGGGCGTTCCAAAGCGGAGGAACCACCACTGAAAAGGCCCTGTCTCTCGTCCCCGCCAGTCGCGCCTGCGAAGAAGGCGGGACCGAGAGCAGGGCATCTCCAGATGAACTTAAACATCTCGATGGTTCATAGGGAGAGATGTGTTCGGACAGGTAAGTAGGACCCGAACCATTTAGGGCTTTAAAGGCTAAAGCCAGCACTTTTAATTGTGGCTGGTAGCAAACTGGCAGCCAGTGGAGCTGGCACAACAGGGGAGTTGTACGCTCTCTGAATGCTGCTCCTGTTATCAACCTGGCTGCTGTCCGTTGGACTAGTTGCAGCTTCTGAACAGTCTTCAAAGGCAACCCCATGTACAGAGCGTTGCAGTAATCTATACAGGATGTAACCAGAGCGTGGACCACCGTGGCCAAGTCAGAATTCCCAAGGTACGGGCGCAGCTGGCGCACAAGTTTTAACTGTGCAAATGCTCCCCTGGTCACTGCCGAAACTTGGGGTTCTAGGCTTAGCGATGAGTCCATGGTCATCGCGAGACTGGACTACTGTAACGCCCTTTACATTGGCCTGTCCTTGTCCATGATCCGGAAACTTTAACTTGTCCAGAATGCCGCTGCTCGACTTCTCACTGGGACTCCAGTGAGATGTCACATAACTCCCATTCTTCAGCAGCTCCACTGGCTTCCGGTTGAGCATGGATCGCCTTCAAGGGGATGGTGTTAACTTTCAAGGCCTTGTATGGTCTGGGGCCGTTGTATTTGAGGGACCGTCTCATCCCCTACCAACCCCAGAGGTCACTCCGCTCAGAACAACTGAACTTCCTTGAAGTGCCTAGCTTCAAATCCATCCGCTTAACATTAACCCGGCGCAGAGCCTTTTAGGTAGTAGCGCCTTCGATCTGGAATACTCTTCCAAGTGAAATGCAGGCCTTACAAGATTTACCATCCTTCCATAAGGCCTGCAAGACCCACCTCTTCCGGCTAGGTTTTGACTGTTAAGTTGGATAATCCTACTTGTTAGTTTTAATTCTGTTGCTTTTACTCTTGTTATGTTTTTATGTGACTGTGAGCCGCTCCGAGCCCTCGGGGAATGGCGGCGTATAAGTCCAAATAATAAATAAATAAACACATAACAAGTGCTTAATGGCATGAAAAGCAAAGAACCATATGTGGTCTGTGCAGATGCAATATGAAACCACCATACATTTACAAGGGAGAAGATTATAAGGCTATATATACCTGTGGGACCATAGCTCAGTGGAAAAGTATAACCTCTGCACATACAATGACACAAGTTCAATTCCTAACACTTCCACTTAACAAATGAAGCACCTGATCACATGTGGTCTAAAACCTAAACTAGAAATGGTCTGGACAGGGATAAAACAGTTTGTGGTTTGCCCACAGGAAACCATGGGAGAACTATAGCTCCATTTGAGTGTGCCAAGCCAAAATTACACTGAAAACTGTCTGTCCCACAAATTAGTACAGTAGGACTGAGGGGAATTGCCCTATTCACTGGTCATATTAAAAATCATAATTTTGCCCCAAATCCCATCCTTGACTTATATATACATGAAGTCAATTTATAAAAGAGTGATACGAAAGTGATATACAGATTCCATCTTTTAAGTGTGGATTTGTGTAGGCCGTTTTCTTGATTCTCTGTGCCGTGACCTTCACAAGTATATCCCTAGTCGATGTGTGACACATACATACTGATGTATCACCCCCAAAAAAATTACAGCAGTGGCGATGGGGAAATGGACCAGCCCTCCCCAATTTCTTCATTAACATGCCAAATCCCATTTGTCGCTTTTAATTTGCATTCTGCTGAATTTGATTTCTGTCTTTTCTTATTATTCAAAAGGCACACAAAGAAGCCCACCCAACAAACAACAACATAAAGCTCACCAGATGCTTTCAGAATGAATATGCAAACAAAGTAAGAATATAAATTAGTGAAGTAAAGTAGCAGGTTGTAAGAATGGCGCATTCACATCTCTTCCCATTACGCTCAAGAGTTAATTGCTGGAATCGGCTTCCCACGTCTACGCCACAAACAGACATTTCCTGTCCAAAGGAAAAAGTCTTTGCCATCCGAACTGCCGCCCATTAGATGTGAAGGCCCACATCTTTTTCCATGGCACTTTACAAGATAATTTTAGAAATCCAACTGGAGAAAAGAACAATATGACAGAAGTAATTCATGAAAAAATTATGTGCTTTTCATATTTAAAGGAGAGGAAGTGGGAGTAAGTTGTATCAAATGCATCATAATCTCATGGGTTGTACGCAAATACTTCTAGAAGAAATGCATTCTCCAAACCCTACAGATATGAGCTGAAGGCCCCTAGTTTGGTTTTGCACATAACTTCTCATCTTGAAAAAAATGTTTTCAGTAACACTGGTATAGTTTTTGCTGCAGAAAATGATCCCCCAAGAGATCTGCTCCTTACTCTGATTGCTTGTGTTCAGGCATGTAGCCAGGGGGGGGGGGGCTAAGGGGGGCTTCAGCCCCCCCCCGAAATTCTCAGGGTGGTCCGCAAAAAGGCCTTACTGGTACATTATTTAAACTGTTATGTTTATTCATATCATGATCTGATCACCATGCTCATTATATCCCACATTAATGGGGTTATTGGGATAACAATACAAAAGGTTTGCTAGGGTAGACCCTCTTCCACCCAGTCTCAGCCCCCCCCCGAACCAAACTCAGCCCCCCCCCCCCTGAACCAAAATCCTGGCTACGGCCCTGCTTGTGTTCATATGTGTTTTATATATAAGTAGTCGTGTTCCAGCATCCTCAAGCAAGGCTGGGAATTATGTTGGTTTCTAGATTTTGTTTACAAGTCTCAACATCCCTAAGTCAACATAGACAAAAGTCAGAAATGTGGGAAGTTCAACATTAGCTGGAGGGCAACATGATTTCAATCTAAAGATCTCCATGGCGGAATCTAAGGAACTGTAACACTATGTAACATGACTTTTGTTCCTGAATTATAAATGTCATTTCCTAATTAATTCTATCCTTAAAACATGGGAAATGTTTTTAAAACTGCAAAAGCTTTGTTTTTACAGGACATCTTGCAGCACATTTAATTAATATTGAAAATATAACAACTACTTTCAAAGTAAATAAAAGATAAAGTTTTTCCCTGACATTAAGTCTAGTTGCGTTTGACTCTGTGGCATGGTGCTCATCTCCATTTCTAAACCAAAGAGCCAGCGTTGTCTGTAGACACCTCCAAGGTCACGTGGCCAGCATGACTGCATGGAGTACCGTTACCTTCCCGCTGGAGTGGTACCTATTGATCTACTCACATTTGCATGTTTTCGAGCTGCTAGGTTGGCAAACGTTGGGGCTACAGCAGAAGCTCATGCCGTTCTCCGGAATTGAACCGCTGACCTTTTGGTCAGCAAGTTCAGCAGCTCAGCAGTTTAACACACTGCACCACTGGGTAAATACAGCACACTTAAACAGGAAATAACACTTTCAAACCAGAAACATATATATTTTTTTAAAAAAATGTTACAATCAGCCCTCCACATTGATTGAGGTTAGAGTTGTAGGTCCCCTGCAAAAGTGGGGAAACTGCAAATAAAAACCCACTATTTCAAAACTAAAAGAACACCTTTCTAGGAATCTCTAGGTGCATAACTCTTTGATCAACCTGCACCAAAAGTTGACCACAGGGTCACACTAGAGGACCTAAAGATGCCTAGGTAGACTATGGATGAGATCACATCAGCATTATCGAATGTAGACTTTCATCTCCCAATCTCTAGGTTTGCTCCTACAGAATTCTGAGAAATATAGTTTAGGGCGGGGCCTTTGGAATTCTTGGATATTTATTTATTTACAGTATTTTTACCCCGCCCTTCTCAAACCCGGGGGAGTGGGGACGACGACGACTCAGAGTGGCTGACAAGGCAGCAATTTGATGCCACAGTATACAATATAAAACCATAAAAACATAAATCATTAAAACAGTAACAATTAAATTAAAACAAATAATCAACAGTCCGTTAAGTTAAAACAGTATTCCGTCCACATACCTAGAGTCGTAAAACAGTAAGCCATATCCCCATCTGTCAACTTGCCAGTCCAATTCCCATCCAAGGTGCTGCATTGTGCTATTGTGCAAAGGCTTGGTCCCATAACCAAGATTTTACTTTTTTCCTGAATGCTAGGACAGTCCTGGCTTCCCTAAACTGATGAAATATAACTGTTTAATTAGATCTATGGAATGACGACGATGTGACGGAAAGTGATTTCAACATGACGCTGAGATCTGTAATTGTATGTTTTGATTGCTAATTATTGTGTTATATGGTTATTGTTTAATTGTTTTAATCGTGTTTAAATGGAGGGCAAAAATTGCCTTATGTAAACCGCCTCGAGTCACCTTCGGGCTGAGGGGGGTGGTATAAATATGTTGTAAATAAAATAAATAAATAAACCACATTTCCCATAATTCTGCAGGAGCAAACTGGAAAAGTCTCCGTTCTATAACACTAATATGATCTCGTCCTATGTTAATCAACCACAAGTCATAAAATCATAGATTCACTGAGTTGGAAGAGACCTCAAGGCCATCCAGTCCAACCCCATTGTGCCGTGTAGGAACACAGAATCAAAGCACCATCAACAGATGGCCATCCAGCCTCTGCTTAAAAACATCCAGACTCCACCATGCTCCAAAGAGGCAGCATATTCTGCAGTTAAACACCTCTTACCATTAAAGCGGTTTTGGTACTTTCCAACAGGCGTACAGTCAGAGAGTGATGCTGCACACGTGTAGAGCTTAGAAAAGTGGGTTTCTGTGCCAAGAATCAGGCAGGCACAAGCTCCGTGAATGTAACGCTGTGATTGGTGCTTCTGGCCAATGTTGTGATTTGCTAAAGTACACCCCATGCCTAGCGTAAGATAACGTAGGCTCAGATTGGTCTGAACAGTGCAAAGCATGAGGTTTGTTTACCTTAGTGCTAAATGGGTAAGAACTGCGCATGAGCAGAGGGATTCTGCCCCCTCCGTTGCTGGCAAGGAGTCTGCAGAAGCCAAATGTTGCAAACTGGGAACACAAGAGTCCCAGCCACTGATAGTTGCACTGTGGGAAAGACTACCATAGAAATGTTCATTGTTCTAACATAGGAGGGGATTAAGATGTGATGCATATGAAAATGTTATGTTTAATTGGATTAATGAAATGTTCTGTAACACCAGCCAATGATGTTTGTGAAATGTTCATGAAGGAGGGCGGGCTTTTGTGGATGCCGCCATGAGGGATATAAAAGCTTTGTGTTAAGGATGACCGGGGCCGTTTGCCCCTTATCGCAGCTCGTTCTGTGGGCAACCCCACCAGCTGGTGTTAATCAATAAATCTTTGATTTCACGTTGAGCAGTGAAGTTGTTGCGTGGTTTCTCATCCCTGCGCCCGCACGTCCATGCCGCCGTTTTGGTAAGAGGTAACTTGCCACTTGGAGTTCCATAACTCCCAATTTGCTGCTACATCTTGGTGACCCCGACGTGATCCCAAAAGGCAATTTAGACGGGTCTGTGGTGAGAAAGGCGCAATCCAGTTTCCTGGACGGCTCTCGCTCTCGAGCGAGGAGGTGAGACGACCCAGGAGGGCTGAGACGGGGCCCCTCCAACTGACCGGCTGCCTGGCTCGTCCCAAACCAACGCCTGCTGACACAAGAGACCGCAACTGATGCGACTGCCGGTGAACCCAGAGAACAGAGAAAGTCCGGAGGGGGCAGCTTGTGAAAGCCGGCTCTAGTGAGAAATTCCGGCAAAGCAGAAACCGGGGGTACCTTCCAGGTGCCTAGTGAGCAATCCGGTAGCAGAAGCGCGCAGAGAAAGTCGGGGGTGGCGGAAGTCCGTGGCACCTAGTGAGTAATCCGACGCAATCGAGTGGTGACGAGGGAGACGTCCCGAGGTCTGCTGGAATCGGCAAGTATAGATTTTTCAAACACTAACACGTAGGGAATACACATTGGGTTGGGGGTGAGCACTGAAGTGATCTTTGATCTTTTGCCAGAGAGATGGGTGGTGCGGGATCAAAGCAGGAGAAAGAGACCCCTTTGAAATGTGTGTTAGACAATTGGGACAGGTTTTGTCTGTTGGCAGTAGAGGGAAAGCCCCAAGATCTGAAAGAGTTTGAGCTCAAGAATATGTGCACAGAGATTTGGCCCGCTGTCCAAGAGATTAACTGGCCAATATCAGGGTCCTGGGATTTGAGGAAGTGTAGGCAACTTGAATCTTATTGTTTCGAAGTCCATCCAAATGATCAATGGATTTACTCCGCAACATGGGAACGGATGGTTGCAGAGGGTGTTTGGTGGGCAGGCCCAAAGGGGCGTGAGAAGAAAGGTTGTTTTGTTAGCCGAAAGGCAGGGAGAAAACCTCCGGTTCTCCCTGTAGAGCCGGAAGATCTTCCACCCTTAAGGAGAAGACCGAGGGAAAGACATATTGCAGCCACTGGAGCGGGGGAGGCCATTGCGCCTCCGCTCTATGCAAGTTTGAACGTTCCCGAGCAAGCCCAAGCCGTAGCCCATCCAAGGGATGGAGCGGCTCCCTTATGAAACCAGGTTGCAACGCCTTGGTCTTTTCAGCCTTGAAAGACGGCGTTTAAGAGGTGACTTGATCGAAGTGTATAAAATCATGCATGGGATAGAAAAGGTGAATAAAGAAAAATTATTTTCTTTGTCACAAAACACTAGGACTAGAGGGCACTCCCTGAAGCTCCAAGGTAGGAAAATTAGGACTAATAAAGGGAAATATTTCTTCACCCAGAGGGTCATTGGGTTATGGAACTCACTTCCAGAGGAGGTTGTGACAGCGGTCAGCCTGAACAACTTCAAGGCAGGATTAGACAGATTCATGGATACCAAGTGTATCGGTAGTTACTGAAAAGGACATTCAAGTGCCACCTCGGAGTTGGTTGAGGTAGGCAGGATTTCCCTGGGTACTGGTTGTTGGGGGTCGGGAGCAGGTCAGGGTTTTGCCCTCCCTTCTGCTCGAGATCCCCGTGTACAACTGGTGGGCCACTGTGTGATACAGAATGCTGGACTAGATGGGCTGAGGTCCGATTCAGCATGGCTCTTCTTATGTTCTTATGTTCTTATGTTAGCCCCCACCCTTGGGACAGGCCCAGCCGTCCAGATGACGTCCCCGGCTGTGACGCAATCTGAGGCGGTCCCTCCTGTTCCTACTGCACCAATCCCGTCCGTCCCCGCCGCGCCGATCCCGGCGAGTCAAGCACTCCTTCCTGTTCCCACCACGCCAATTTCAATCCCAATGAATCCCCCAATGACTTTTCAACTCGAATTAGGGAGCCTGCCAACTGCGGGTCCAAGCGGGATGTTTCCATCAGCCCTGGCAATGTCCCCAACCGCAGCGGCCCCTTTAATTCAGCCACAAGCGGCAATGGCCTACCCTGTTCCCCGTTCAGAACGCAACCCGTTTTCTGAAAAACCACCTGCATACCAAGCCCCTCTCTCAATTGAAGTACATTATCCTTTAGAAGAAGCAAGGGAGATAGAAAGAGGAGCGAGATGGCCCACCCCAAATGTCAAAAGGATGATAGTGCGTCCTCAAGACGAAGAGGGGGAGGAAGAATACTCAGGGGGGCTGATAGCGCAATCCCCCAGAGCCAGAAGGAGCAGCTCCTTTGAGTCCGCAAGAGCGATAGAGCGATAGAGCGCTCTCCGGAATTAAGCAGAAGGAACAGTGTGAGACAAGCAGCTTCCCCAATTCGAACCAGAAGCAAGTCCAGGGTTCAGGAAGCAAGGCAAGCAGAGGAAGATGAGAGAAGGGTTTTGGAATTTCCCATCCGACAGGTGCCGTTGCTGGACGTGCACAACAGGGTCCTACAAGCTTATCAGATAGTCCCTTTTTCAAGTAGTGACGTGTTTAATTGGAAACACAATACTCCCCCTTATTCTGAACAGCCAAGAGCTATGGCTGATCTGTTGGAAGGCATAATTGCAACGCATGATCCAACATGGTGGGACTGCCGGCAGCTGTTAAATGCCCTATTCACTGCGGCAGAGAGAAGATGCATTATCAATCAAGCCAGGTTGATAGCTTGTCAGAGCTGGGAGCTCTTAGCCTAGAAGAGGCAAAGAGCCCCAGTCTGCCTTGACCTGCTTTGACATTGAACATTGGGAAATCCCCAGGATGATGCAATCCTCAGGGGAAAGTGCTGGATCAGAACGGAAGTGAAGTAACCTCCTCTGGACATTGGACAATGAATGAGAATATGCTGACTCAGAGGGGGATGAGGTCATATCCCTTGGACAGTGAGTCAGCAGGACATGATGCAACCTTCCCAGGATGTTGCAAGGGAAGGAAGGAGGGGGTCGGGGTATATAAGGTGTGTTTGGGTGAAGGGTCACTGCTTTGGCTTTATAGGTGTTATACCTGCAATAAATCTGGTTGGATCGAGCCCTGCCTGAGCGTGATCTTTACGGAGAATTGAAGCGTTCTCACAGAAGCCAAAGCCCATACCAACTTTCCCAAGATGGAGAGGTTGGAGGAGGAAGATTATTTGGATACTTGGAACCTTGCTCCAGATGAGGTCCGGCGAACGATGGAGTGGGAATGGACCACTATTGACCATGTGGGGTTCCCGGACGAGTCCAGAGAAGTGGGGGCGTCGTGGCGCCCTGCTCAGGTGGACGAGCAGCCCAGAGAAGCAGGAAGACAGCGTGTGTTTCCTCCTCAGGTGGGCTATGATGGAGTTGAAGGTGCATCCAGAGAAATGGGGGCACGGAAGGTTCGTGCTCCCATTCAGGTGGATTTCCGGAAGACCGGAGGGACCAGAGAAGCGGTATGGAGTGGCATGCCAGCTCAGGTGGACCCAGTGAGAAGTGTGAGGAAGGGGCCGGCGAGTGGGAGCAAGACCCCTGAACCATCATCCCCGACGGAGATGGACGTGGTAAAATGCCACTTGGCGGCGATGGAACATACCCTCCATAGAATATCGCAGAGGCAGGAGGAGTCCATGTGGGTGGCGCCTGGAGGTGGAGACTTCACATGGCAGTCCTGGATGGATGGTGGTAGGCCGGAAGAGCGTCCTAGATCTCCCATGGGAGTGTGGACTGGAAGGCCTCGCCAAGTAAGAGAGCCGGTTGGGTGGCCTCCAGCTCATGAGGGAAGCCGATCCTCGGAGCGCCCGCAGCCAGCGGGGTTGGGACGAGGGATTCAGAGGCCTGAGGAAGCCCCACTGTGGAGAGAATCCCGATCCCGGGAGCTGGAGAGGAGACCCAGGAAGGAGCCTCTTTGTGTAGAGTTTGAGGGAGAGGCCAACAAAGTAGCCTTCTTTGTCGCGGCAGTGAGAGACCACATGGAGGATTATGGTCACCTCTACCCGAGTGATGGCAGCCGGGTGCGTGCTGTTGGTGCGGTCTTCAAAGGAAAGGCGGCGGAGTGGTATGTACAATGCCACGATCGTGGAGACCCCTGCTTGTGGTCATTGCGAGGATTCCTGATAGCCATAAGAAATCGCTTCCGAGACCCTCTGGAGAGAGTGAAGGCTAAGGAGGCATTGCGGAACCTGACTCAAGGCGCCCGATCGGTGACAGAGTATGCAGACGAGTTCATGAGCTTGGCGGGGAAGGTTGCTGAATGGTCCCCCGCAACGCTGTTGGAGCTGTTTAAGGACGGCTTGGGAGAGATCTTGGAGTGGTGCCTTCATCGTGGAGATCCCGGTGATGTTGATGGGTGGATCCAGTTGGCTGGCAACGTCGAGGGGATCCTGGCCCAGGTGCAGCGACGGAAGTCCCAGTCGGGGAGATTTCGTGGACCCGGACGCGGCTCGGGAGATGGGCGTGCGAACCGAGGAGAGCCTAGGCGTGCCGGTGCCAGTGACGGGAGGCCCAATGTCGTGCGGAAGCCGGTGTTGGGAAGAGGCCTGTGTTTTGTGTGTGCACAACCCGGACATCTTGTGGTGCAATGCCAAAAGAAGCATGTGCTGAACCCCAATAGAGTGGCTACCGCTAGAGTTGCAGCGGGGTCCAGGGATGAGGGGCAAGACATTGGGGTGAGTGGGAATCCCCAGTGTATACAGTGCCCTTTGGAATTATGTAAAAAGGGGAATTATGAGAGTCATCAAGCTCTCGTAGATTGTGGGTGTTCTGAAAATATGATAGCACCAAGTTTGGTTCAGAAGTTAGAATGTAATACTGAAATTATGCCTGCCCCTGTACAGTTTGCACAAATGGATGGGTCATTTATAGAGGGAAGACCATTCCCTTTGGGGACCAAGGGGTTGAAGGGCCGGGTGGGACCATGGGAGGGGGAAATAGATTTTGTAATAGCCCCCATAAAAGGCCCTGAAGTGGTATTGGGAATGCCGTGGTTAGAACAGGACAACCCCAAGGTTGATTGGAAGTTGGGTACTTTACAGTGTAGCCCTAAGAAGGAAGAAGGGAGTAAGATTAAGGTACAGGGGGTACCCGAAGAGTATCGGGATTATGCTGATGTGTTTGATCCTGTGGGGGCCAAGAGCCTTCCACCCTTTAGGAACGTACAGTGCAAGGTGGAGATTAAAGAAGGGGCTTCATTGCCCAAACCCAAGATATATGCCATGTCAGTGCGGGAGAAAGAAGCACTGCGGGAGCAGATTGATGAATATTTAAGTAAGGGGTTCATTGAGAGGTCTGAGTCACCTGTAGCAGCTCCAGTAATATTTAGAGAGAAAAAGGATGGAAAGCTTCGGTTATGCATAGATTACTGGGGATTAAATGCAGTGAGTACTACGAATTGTTATCCTTCGCCTTTGATTAAGGATTTGTTGGGTCAGTTGGGAGGAGGTAGGTACTTTACGAAGTTGGACCTGATAGACGCCTTTCATATGGTGCGTGTGAAGGAGAGTGATAAATGGAAGACGGCCTTTTCCTGCCCTCTAGGATTATTCGAATGTTCCGTTATGCCTTTCGGATTAGCCGGAGCCCCCGGCATATTTATGCAATTAATTAATGAGGTGCTGCACCCCCTATTATATAGGGGGGTATTTGTGTATCTGGATGATATAGTGGTGGTGACGTGGACGAAGGAAGAGCATGAGAGGTTGGTTCGAGAAGTGCTGGAGAGGCTTAGGCAAGCGAAGCTGTATGCAAAGTTAAGTAAATGCGAGTTTAGCAAGAATCAGATCGATTTTCTGGGCTATCGCATTAGTGAGCAGGGAGTTGCTATGGACCCTGCAAAGGTTGAAGATGTGTTGAGTTGGGAGGCTCCGCAGACGCGGAGGCAGCTGCAGGCGTTCTTAGGATTAGCTAATTTTTATCGTACCTTTATTAATGACTTTGCCAGTGTCACACTTCCTTTGACGGATCTTTTGAAGACTAAAGGAAAGGGGGAGACTAAGAAGGCTAAGTCTCCGGGAGCTAAGTTGATTTGGACAGAAGCATGCCAGGGGGCATTCGAGAAGTTGAAAGAGGCTTTCACTAGGGGCCCTTTGTTGGTACATCCCGATACTGATAAACCCTTTGTGGTGCAGTGTGACGCTTCGGCATGGGCGTATGGAGGGGCTTTGTTGCAAAAGGATGAATTGGGACGGTTAAGACCATGTGCATACTTCTCGAAGAAGTTTGGGGAGCATGAGAGAGGATGGCCGGTCTGGGAGAAGGAGGCGTTCGCTGTTAAGTGTGCATTAAGACCTGGCGGCATTTCTTGGAGGGAGCGGTCCACCCATTTGTGGTGTTGACGGACCATCGAAATTTACAATACTTAAAAGCCCCCCAGAAGTTGTCCCCGAAGCTAGTGAGATGGGCTCAATATTTCGCCCGATTTGATTTTTCATTGCAACATATTAAGGGTAAAGAGAACGTGGTGGCGGATGCCCTGTCTCGATATCCCTTAGGGAGCCCCAATCCCCCTGGGGAGTTGGAAAGCGTGTTTACCAAGAAACAGTGGGGTCTGGGGGTGCAGACCCGGTCTCAGGTTAAGGAGTTGAAGAAAGAGGAGAAGGTGGAAGAGGAAGAATGGTATTCTGAGTTGCAAGGCCATTACAAGGAAGACGATTGGTTGGGGAGTCATGAAAAGGAGTGTCGATGGGTGAATGGTGTATAGTTTGTAGGAGCCAAGATATATATTCCTTGTGGATTAAGGAAGAAAGTGTTGGAATTAAGTCATGACCATAAGACTGCTGGTCATTGGGGATTTACTAAGACCCTCCTAGCGGTGACGAGGCGGTATTGGTGGCCTGGAGTACGAGCGGAAGTGCGGGAATATGTCCGTAGTTGTGAGGCGTGTGCCCGGGGAAAGGCTCCTACGGCTAGGCCGCAAGGGTTGATACAAGTGGTGGCTACACCGGTTCGACCATGGAGCCATGTAAGCACAGACTTTGTAGGGGAACTGCCGTCTAGTCGAGGTTATAAGTATATTTGGACGGTGCTAGATCTGTTCTCCAAACAGGCTCACTTTGTTCCGCTGAAGGGGTTGCCGTCAGCCGAGAAGTTAGCAGAGTTGTATATACGTCATATATATAGACTACATGGTTGCCCGGAGCAGGTCCTCAGTGACCGAGGGGTTCAGTTCACTGCGAGATTTTGGGAGAAGTTTTTAGATTGTTTGGGGGCGGACAGGCTTCTTACGACAGCTTATCATCCTTGCTGCAATGGGGCCGCAGAAAGAACGCAAAAGTCTTTGGGGAGTTACCTGCGGATTTTTAGCAACAGGGAGCAAAACAATTGGGCGGACCTGTTGCCGTACGCCGAGATGGCGTATAACGGATCTGTGCATTCGTCAACTGGGAAGTCTCCCTTCGCAATAGTTTATGGACAGGAAGTGACTCCCATGCCCCAGCTGTTTGGCGTTGCTGAGGAGGGGGGAGAGGACTGGGCGGTGCGAGCTCGGAAAGAATGGAAGGAGGTTACCGAAGCTTTAGGAAAGGCCCAGAGATCTTATAAGAAATATGGAGACAAGCGGAGACAGGAAGGGGAGGAGTATCAGGTGGGGGACTTGGTCTGGTTATCCACTCAGAACATTAAATTGGGGTTGCCCTCCCAGAAATTAAGCCCGAAATATATTGGCCCATTTCGCATTAGCCAGGTAGTGAACAAGGTGTCATATAGACTGATTTTGCCCAAAGGGATGAACAAGATTCACCCTACCTTTCATTGTAGCTTGTTAAAGCGGTATATTGGCCCCCTTCCACCCAAGGATTGAATGATATTTTGTTCCTGCAGGGGGAGGAGGGAGTGGAGGAGGCTATTCTGTCAGAGCTGGGAGCTCTTAGCCTAGAAGAGGCAAAGAGCCCCAGTCTGCCTTGACCTGCTTTGACATTGAACATTGGGAAATCCCCAGGATGATGCAATCCTCAGGGGAAAGTGCTGGATCAGAACGGAAGTGAAGTAACCTCCTCTGGACATTGGACAATGAATGAGAATATGCTGACTCAGAGGGGGATGAGGTCATATCCCTTGGACAGTGAGTCAGCAGGACATGATGCAACCTTCCCAGGATGTTGCAAGGGAAGGAAGGAGGGGGTCGGGGTATATAAGGTGTGTTTGGGTGAAGGGTCACTGCTTTGGCTTTATAGGTGTTATACCTGCAATAAATCTGGTTGGATCGAGCCCTGCCTGAGCGTGATCTTTACGGAGAATTGAAGCGTTCTCACATAGCTCAAGAGGGACATGGGCAAGTGGAAGCAGTTGCATATGGGAATGCCAGATTCCCACTGGAGCAAGATCCAAGATGGGATCCGAATGATGCGGATCAGAGGGATAGAATTAGAGACTTTCAGCAAATCCTTTTAAAAGCAATCAGGAAGGGCCCACCCCGGCCTTCCAGTATTCAAAAGATACAAGGGGTTCAACAGGACAAAGTTGAGACGCCTGCTGCGTTTCTAGAGCGTCTAGAGGAAGCATACAGGAAGTACAGCCCCTACAATTTAGAGCAGAACGACGGGAGGGTTGCCCTCACGCAATCCTTCATTTCCCAATCATCTCCAGACATCAGAACGAAGATACAGAAACAGCCAGGGTTTTTGGGAAAGAATTTGAATGAACTGTTGGCAATAGCTGATCAGGTGTTTATGGCAAGAGAGCAAGTAGAGGAAGAAAAGAAAGATAAGAAGAAAAGAGAGGGATACAGAGTTTTGGTGAGCATGTTGGATGAAAGGTCAGGAAGAGGAAGAGGAAATAGTCGTGGAAGAGGGTCAGGAAGAGCACATGATAGAGGACAGTTCAAGTTAGGTCGAAATCAGTGCGCCCGCTGTAAAAAAAGAAGGCCACTGGCGAAAAGATTGTGTGGAAGAAATGTCAGGAGAAAGTGATGCAAGTACAAAAAGAGCCAAGGTACCAGTTAAAGGGTCAGGAAGAGCAAGAGGAAGAGGCAGAGGAAGCTATAGGCCTTATGAGAAGGCTGTTGTGGCTGCTGCTGTGCAGGAAGAAGAGGAAGAAGCAGAGTGGGAAGATGAATGTTGAAGTGTTGGCAAAGCTTTTCTGTTGCTTGACCCAGATGAGCCTTTGATTGCCGTGGAAGTGGAAGGTCAGCGCATAAAGTTCCTAATAGACACAGGAGCGGATAAGTCTGTAGTAAACAAAAAAATAGCACCCCTTAGTAATCAACAGATCAAGGTTGTTGGTGTATCAGGCAAGCCACAGAAGTGTCCTTTGTTACAGAAGAGAAGGTGCAACATTGCGGGCAGGGAAGTGATACACCAATTACTGTATGTACCAGAATGTCCTATCCCCCTACTGGGAAGAGACATCTTGGCGAAGATAAGGGCAAGATTGGAGTTCTTGGAGACAGGCCAATTGGAACTTACCGTCCCAGGGCAAGAAGAGTACAGATTGTTTAGAGTGAAACAGGTCAGGAAGAAAGAGATACTTTGGTGTTGGGAACAAACTCCCCGGGTTTGGGCAGAAGATAATGAACCAGGAATGGCTAAAAATGTTGCCCCTGTGGTGATACAGATAAGAACTGGTCAGCTTCCCGTGAGAAAGGCCCAATACCCTATCAGTAGAGATGCTGTAGAAGGAATTCAAGAAGAGTTACATAGACTGTTGCGTCATGAGATTATAGTCTTTTGTGAATCCCCTTGGAATTCGCCCCTCCTTCCTGTCCGTAAGCCAGATGGGAGGTTCCGAGTTGTCCAAGATCTTAGAGCTGTCAATCAAGCCACAGTGTCATTAACTCCTGTTGTTCCAAATCCATATATTATGATGAGTTTAATTCCAAGTACAGCAATCTGGATCTCAGTACTAGATCTCCGAGATGCTTTCTTCTGTATTAGACTAGCCCCTATTTCACAGCCAATATTCGCCTTCCAATGGGAAGCTCCTAAGGGAGGACAGCGACGTCAGGCCACTTGGACCAGATTACCTCAAGGTTATCATTCTTCACCAACGATTTTTGGTCAGGCCTTAGCTAAAGACTTGTCAGATTTCGAAATTCCAGAGACTGAAGGAGTATGGCTTCAGTATGTTGACGACCTGCTGGTCGCCACAAAGACTGAGGAAGGATGTAAACATTACACTTTAGAACTGTTGAAAGTGTTGGAAGAGAAAGGGTACAAAGTGTCCAAAAAGACAGCTCAGTTATGTCAAAAGAAAGTCAAGTATTTAGGCTTTGGTCTAACCCAGGGAAGCAAGGTTTTGGAAGTTGAGAGAAACTTCGGCCCAACTGGCTGAGCTAATTGCATTAACTCGTGCTTTGAAACTAGCAGAAGGGCAAAGGGTTAATATCTATAAGGATTCTCGTTTTGCGTTTTTAACGCTACATGCTCATGGGGCACTGTGGAGGGAAAGAGGCTTTTTGACTTCTGCTGGAAAGGCGGTCAAATATGCAGATGCGATGTTGGCTTTGTTGGACGCTGTTTGGCTCCCTAGTAAAGTTGCTTTGATGCACTGTAAATCACATCAAAAGGGAAATGACCCGGTGGTTCAAGGGAATAGGTTAGCGGATCTGACTGCCCGAGAAGTAGCTATGCAGAAACCCACACCTGTAATGTTAAATCTCACTGACTCAGGACCCAAAGTAGAAAGGTGTCATTACACTAGGCAGGAAGAGGAATGGGCCCTGAGCGAGGGAGGAGAATGGGAAGAGAGCTTCATCAAAATGCCAGACAACCGCGTATTTGTCCCTAAGACAAAAGCGTGGCACATAGTACAGTTTTACCATGAGAACACACACTTAGGGAAGAGCGCCCTGGCAGCGCTCCTGGAGAGGCAAATGTTCATCAACAGTCTGCACAGCTTGACGGCCGCGGCTGCGCGGAGATGTTGGACATGCGCCAAGAACAACCCCAGAGAAGGCCCTTTGAAAGCGCCTGGAATACAGTATCAAGGGAATTGGCCCTTTGAAGTTTTGGTGACAGACTTTACAGATATGCCCAGGAGTGGAGGCTTCCGTTATTTGTTGGTTTTTGTGGATTCTTACACTGGTTGGATTGAAGCTTTTCCTACACGTACAGAGAAATCAGCTGAGGTAGTAAAGGCACTCATGAAAGATGTTATTCCTAGATTCGGCATGCCTTTACAGATAGGCTCAGATAACGGGCCAGCGTACGTACACCACGTGGTACAGGGACTGTGTAAACTATTAGGTATCACGTGGCGTCTTCACTGTGCGTACCACCCGCAATCATCTGCTAGGGCGGAAAGAGCCAACAGAACTCTAAAGAACTGTTTAGCAAAGATTTGTCAAGAGACTAGGTTAAACTGGAGGCTGGCGTTACCTTTGGCTCTGTTGAGAGTCAGGTGCACGCCCCATAAGAAGTCAGGACTTTCACCTTTTGAGCGTTTGTATGGAAGGCCTCCATTGAACTTAAAGACTATGTGTGGACTATCTTCGGACAGCCATGTGCTGGGACATCAGCAAACTTTGCAAGATGTGCAGATGTTAGGGAGACAGTTAGAGAGGCTTAGCCAGTATACAGCAGACTTGCATCCACCTATCCCTACTACCTCTCTGCATTCCTTTTCAGTTGGCGAGTCCGTCCTGATCAAGGAGTGGAGCGTCCGTCCGTTGCTGCCCAAATGGCGTGGTCCCTACACCGTGCTGTTGAGCACACCAACGGCGGTCAAGGTCGAAGGAATTCGCCCGTGGGTTCATTACACTCGAGTGAAGAAAGCACCGGTTGTTTTGGAGTCTTCCGTGGATCCAGACAACCCCCTAAAACTAAGGATTTACAAAAATCAGCAAACCCCTGTTTGAGGGGTAAGGAGGAGGCCACAGAAGGGTAGTCTGAGATCAACGCACCCGACTCCAGTCATTGTGGTCCAACACAAGACAGATGGACAGAGCCAAAGGCACTCTCACTAAGGTGGTGGCTTAGTATCCTAATGGGACAGCGTTACAGGAGTGAGCGCCCCGTGGGAGTAAGGACAGTGTTTGGATACATGGCTCTGATATTGACATTGTATATTACTGGGACACATGCGGGGTGGGATCAAAATATGTTTCATAAGTTGGTAACTAACATGTCACATGAATTGGGTTTGAATTCATGCTGAATTTGCAGCCACGGGCCCTCGAGCCATAGGCAGGGATGGCCGATCGTTCCAAGCGCAGTTTTGACATTGAAAGGGTGGAATGACACCAAATGTAAGGAGGAACTCTTGGGAAGGGACGTGGACCAGGCTCAGTTTATGCTAACGCACCGTTCTCCTGCGTTGGAAGCATCTCTATGCTTCAGATGGGGGAATGATGGGAGAATGTATGAAACAGGAAGTCAGAGGCTTGGCATGTATGAACGTTTCAAGCGTGTTGAGCTAGGCTCTTACCCTGCATGTAATCACACGATTACTGTGCATAGCAGATACAGGGCACGTTGTGGCCAGAGGAAAAGAGGTGTTTGGACTTGGGGATGGGAGATTTCAAATTGCACTCACATATTGTTTGGAAATCATCATGAGAATGCTATAGTGAACTTGGCCCAGAATTTGCCAGCCAGACGCACAGGGCTCCGTGCGACTGGGCTGCCCACTGGTGTGGTTTGGATTTGTGGAAAGTGGGCGGGGCCAGTGCTTCCTGTGGCTTGGAATGGAATTTGTATCCTTGGCACACTGCAGCCTGGGGGCTTGAGAGTGCTCCCCAAGATGACACCTGTTACCAATTTGTACATGCATGTCCAGAAGCGTTCACCTGATGAGGTGAAGCGTTATGGGTATGACCCAGATAAGACTTTTCTTACTTAAGCTCAGAGGTTTGCAGCAATTATGGCCCCCCAGGTGGGTGTGGCTTGGAATGTTAAACAACTGCGTGTTTTATCATATGGTTCGGAATCTTTGGCCAATGATACTCTGGAAGGGATGTCCTCTTTACAGATAGAGGTAGATTCCCTGGCAGGAATTGTGATGCAACAGAGATTAGCTTTGGAGTACCTTCTGTCCAAGCAAGGCGGGCTCTGTGTGTGGTTGAACACAACCTGTTGTCATTTCATAAATAAGTCTGGTGACATTGAACTTGACCTGGTCAAGATTCAGGGTGTTGCTAGAGAAGTGCAGAAGACTTATGAAGCCCCAGGTGATTTCTGGAGCTATTTGATGAGCTGGCTTCCGAATTTTCAATGGCTACGCTCACTTGTGATGCTAATCATAGTGGTTTTCTGTTCTGTAATGATTATCCTGTGCTGCCTACCATTAATGCTGAAATGTTGTGCTTTTGCAATGCAGAAATCCGTAGGAGCAGTGAGAAGTGTGCATGCAGTCAGAACTGTGCAAACCATGGTCAAGAGAGATTGGATAGTGGATTGGTCCTCTTGAGGGGTTCCAGACGTGTGTGTAGGTAACTTCATGTGATGAGTTACCCACAAAAAGAAGAAAAATTCTGGAATAAAGCGGTTTTGGTACTTTCCAACAGGCGTACAGTCAGAGAGTGATGCTGCACACGTGTAGAGCTTAGAAAAGTGGGTTTCTGTGCCAAGAAGCAGGCAGGCACAAGCTCCGTGAATGTAACACTGTGATTGGTGCTTCTGCCCAATGTTGTGATTTGCTAAAGTACACCCCGTGCCTAGCGTAAGATAACGTAGGCTCTGATTGGACTGAACAGTGCAAAGCATGAGGTTTGTTTACCTTAGTGCTAAATGGGTAAGAACTGCGCATGAGCAGAGGGATTCTGCCCCCTCCATTGCTGGCAAGGAGTCTGCAGAAGCCAAATGTTGCAAACTGGGAACACAAGAGTCCCAGCCACTGATAGTTGCACTGTGGGAAAGACTACCATAGAAATGTTCATTGTTCTAACATAGGAGGGGATTAAGATGTGATGCATATGAAAATGTTATGTTTAATTGGATTAATGAAATGTTCTGTAACACCAGCCAATGATGTTTGTGAAATGTTCATGAAGGAGGGCGGGCTTTTGTGGATGCCGCCATGAGGGATATAAAAGCTTTGTGTTAAGGATGACCGGGGCCGTTTGCCCCTTATCGCAGCTCGTTCTGTGGGCAACCCCACCAGCTGGTGTTAATCAATAAATCTTTGATTTCACGTTGAGCAGTGAAGTTGTTGCGTGGTTTCTCATCCCTGCGCCCGCACGTCCATGCCGCCGTTTTGGTAAGAGGTAACTTGCCACTTGGAGTTCCATAACTCCCAATTTGCTGCTACACCATGAGGAAGTTCTTCCTAATGTTTAGGTGGGGATCCAGAGCAGAAAAAAAAACAAGCTTGCTCCCTTCTCAATGTGACATCCTTTCAAATATCTAAACATGGCTATCATGTCTCCTCTCAGGTAAGCTCAGCTAAAACTCAAGGCTTGTGTGTACCTGTGTATACCTGAATCGGACCCATTACAAGCAGAACAGAGGCAGATACAATCCGTGGAAGCCTCTTCCTTCCCATAGTTTGGGGGGAAAATAAAATGCACTGTCAAAGTTGAGATGTTTCCTTGTCAAGAGAAACAGACATTGACACCACACTTTATGTCTGGCTCCTGGGGAAATTGGGAAGGGGGCATGGCAGATTTCCCCATTCATACTAGAACAGGGTTTCCTTGCCCCAGGCAAGACTTTCTTTCTCTGTCTCTCCCTTTGTAGAAAGGGACGGATAGAGAGTAGGAGTAGGCCAAATACAGACCTCCAGGGATGAAGAATCAGTGTAGTTTGATGCCACTTTGACTATTTATTTATTTAAAACTTTTGTATCCCGATCTTCTCACCTCGATAGAGGGACTCAGACCAGCTCACAGCAAAGATTCAATGCTATAATAATAATTAAAAACATCCAACAACAATAAAATATTAAAATACATATGAATAAAATACATAAAAGCCAAACACACATTCATTCAGTCTATAAATGTGGCTCGATGGATTCCTTCCAGGGAGTTGTAGATTTTCAAGTTCTTTAGCCTTAGGTTGCTGCGAGTTTTCCAAGCTGTATGGCCATGATCCAGAGGCATTCTCTCCTGATGTTTCACCCACATCTATGGCAGGCATCCTCAGAGGTTGTGAGGTCTGTTGGAAACTAGGCAAGGGAGGTTTGTATACCTGTGGAATGATGTCCAGGGTGGAAGAAAGAACTCTTGCCTGCTTGCAGCAAGTGTGAATGTTGCAATTGGCCACCTTAATTAGCATTCAATGGTCTTGCAGCTTCAAAGCCTGGCTGCTTCCTGCCTAGGGGAATCCTTTTCAGGGAGGTGTTAGCTCGTCCTTATTACTATTATTTATTTCTACACTTCTATACCGCCCCTCTCAGCCCGAGGCGGTTTACATAGGCAGTTATTGCCCTGCTAAGCACCTGAGGCAAAGCACCAAAATCAGTGTGTACAGAGCTATCGTACTGTCTATTCTCCTCTATGGGTCTGAAACATGGGTCACCTATCGCCAACACCTACGACTCCTCGAACGCTTTCATCAGCACTGTCTTAGCACAATTCTAAATATACACTGGACCGACTATGTGACAAACGTTGCTGTCCTTGAGCAGGCAGGGATCACCAGTATTGAGGCCATGCTATTGAGGACACAGCTGCGCTGGGCAGGGCACGTCTCTAGGATGGAGGACCACCGCCTCCCAAAGATACTACTCTATGGTGAACTCGCCATGGGTCAGCGCAAGAGAGGCGCCCCCAAAAAGAGACATAAGGACTCCCTGAAACAACATCTCAGGCTCGGCCAGATTGATCACCAACAATGGTCCACCCTGGCCTCACATCGGGAGGCATGGAGATGCACTATCCACAATGCTGCGGCCTCTTTCGAGAAGACACGTTGAATGAATCTCGAAGAGAAACGACAACGCAGAAAGAACCACAACTTGGAAACAACATCACCCAAGGAGACTTTCTGCTGTGCTTTCTGCAACTGAACTTCCCTATCTCAGATTGGCCTTTTTAGTCATCAACACGCTTGTAAAAAGCGTGGGATGAGTCCTTCCTAAGAATCTTTGTTCGCGAAGTAATGCCAGAGAGATTACTATTATTTATTTATTACTACACTTCTATACTGCCCCTCTCAGCCCGAAGGCGACTCGAGGCGGTTTACATAGGCAGTTATTACCCTCCAGATAAAATACTATTAAAACACTAAACATAAAAAACAACTAGCCATTAACAGTTAAAACATAAAAATACAATTCACAGCGTCATGTTAAAATCTCTTTCCATCACATCGTCATCATTCCGTAGGTCCAATTAAACAATTATATTTCATCTGCAAATGCCTGCTCGAACAGCCAGGTCTTAACTTTCTTTCGAAATGTTAGGAGGGAGGGGGCTGATCTGATGTCTCTAGGGAGGGTGTTCCAAAGCCGAGGAGCCACCACTGAAAAGGCCCTGTCTCTCGTCCCCACCAATCGCGTCTGCGAGGAAGGCGGGACCGAGAGCAGGGCCTCTCCGGATGATCTTAAACTTATTTATTTATTTATTTACTTCATTTCTATTCCGCCCTTCTCACCCCACAGGGGACTCAGTCTGGTCAGTAGAGATCTTATGCAGCTGACACCCAGCCAGCTGCACCACATTCCCGGTGCATTTCTGCATTTTCTCCTGATGGTTTCCTATCTGGAATTCCCCTGGTTGTTGGTTTTTTTTGGCGGGGGGGGAGGTTGGTGTTGTTCTTTATTTACTGTCCTGATTTTAGTGTTTTTGGTAACCCTCTTTGCCACAGAGTGGCGATGCCTCCCTCTTTCCAAGGTCCTTTCCACACAGGCCCTATATCCCAGCATCTGTTCCCAGGTTTTTTGCTTTACACTGGATTGTATGAGTCCCCACTGCCAGATAATCTGGGATAAACAGAAAACCTGAGATCAGATCCTGGAAAATAGTGCCTGTGTGGAAGGAAATAGGAAATGTCAAACAGTGAAGCAATATAAACTGAAAACCACTCTTCCATATAATTTTTAAACTGAAGCTAGATGGCCATCTATTGGGAATGCTTTAATTGTGTTCCTATATGGCAAAAAGGGAAGGAAAAGGGAGGAAAGAAGTAGAGAAGGAAGGAAGGAGAGAAGGAAGCATGGAAGCAAAGAGTGAAGGAAGGAAATAGGTAGAAAAGGAAAAGATAAAGGGGAAGGAAGGAAAGAAGTAGAGAAGGAAGGAAAGAAGTAGAGAAGGAAGGAAGGAGAGAAGGAAGCATGGAAGCAAAGAGTGAAGGAAGGAAATAGGTAGAAAAGGAAAAGATAAAGGGGAAGGAAGGAAAGAAGTAGAGAAGGAAGGAAAGAAGTAGAGAAGGAAGGAAGGAGAGAAGGAAGCATGGAAGCAAAGAGTGAAGGAAGGAAATAGGTAGAAAAGGAAAAGATAAAGGGGAAGGAAGAAAAGAAGTAGAGAAGGAAGGAAGGAGAGAAGGAAGCATGGAAGCAAAGAGTGAAGGAAGGAAATAGGTAGAAAAGGAAAAGATAAAGGGGAAGGAAGGAAAGAAGTAGAGAAGGAAGGAAAGAAGTAGAGAAGGAAGGAAGGAGAGAAGGAAGCATGGAAGCAAAGAGTGAAGGAAGGAAATAGGTAGAAAAGGAAAAGATAAAGGGGAAGGAAGAAAAGAAGTAGAGAAGGAAGGAAGGAGAGAAGGAAGCATGGAAGCAAAGAGTGAAGGAAGGAAATAGGTAGAAAAGGAAAAGATAAAGGGGAAGGAAGGAAGGAAGTAGAGAAGGAAGGAAAGAAGTAGAGAAGGAAGGAAGGAGAGAAGGAAGAATGGAAGCAAAGAGTGAAGGAAGGAAATAGGTAGAAAAGGAAAAGATAAAGGGGAAGGAAGGAAAGAAGTAGAGAAGGAAGGAAAGAAGTAGAGAAGGAAGGAAGGAGAGAAGGAAGCATGGAAGCAAAGAGTGAAGGAAGGAAATAGGTACAGAAGGAAAAGATAAAGGGGAAGGAAGGAAAGAAGGAGAGAAGGAAGGAGAGAAGGAAGCATGGAAGCAAAGAGAGAAGGAAGGAAATAGGTAGAGAAGGAAAAGATAAAGGGGGAAGGAAGGAAAGAAGTAGAGAAGGAAGGAAGGAAGGAGAGAAGGAAGCATGGAGGTAGTGAAGGAAAAGGGGGAGGAAGGAGAGAAGTAGAGGAAGAAAGGAAGGAGAGAAGGAAGCATGGAAGCAAAGAGCAAAGGAAGGAAATAGGTACAGAAGGAAAAGATAAAGGGGGAAGGAAGGAAAGAAGTAGAGAAGGAAGGAAGGAGAGAATGAAGCATGGAGGTAGAGAAGGAAAAGAAAAGGGGGAGGAAGGAAAGAAGTAGAGAAGGAAGGAAGGAGAGAAGGAAGCATGGAAGCAAAGAGTGAAGGAAGGAAATAGGTAGAGAAGGAAAATATAAAGGGGAAGGAAGGAAAGAAGTAGAGAAGGAAGCATGGAGGTAGCGAAGGAAAAGGAAAAGAGGGAGGAAGGAAAAAAGTAGAGGAAGAAAAGAAGGAGAGAAGGAAGCATGGAAGCAAAGAGCGAAGGAAGGAAATAGGTAGAGAAGGAAAAGAAAAAGGGGGAAGTAAGTAGAGAAGGAAGGAAGGGGAGAAGGAAGCATGGAAGCAAAGAGTGAAGGAAGGAAATAGGTAGAGAAGGAAAAGATAAAGGGGAAGGAAGGAAAGAAGTAGAGAAGGAAGGAGAGAAGGAAGCATGGAAGCAAAGAGAGAAGGAAGGAAATAGGTAGAGAAGGAAAATATGAAGGGGAAGGAAGGAAAGAAGTAGAGAAGGAAGCATGGAGGTAGCGAAGGAAAAGGAAAAGAGGGAGGAAGGAAAAAAAGTAGAGGAAGAAAAGAAGGAGAGAGGAAGCATGGAAGCAAAGAGCGAAGGAAGGAAATAGGTAGAGAAGGAAAAGAAAAAGGGGGAAGTAAGTAGAGAAGGAAGGAAGGGGAGAAGGAAGCATGGAAGCAAAGAGTGAAGGAAGGAAATAGGTACAGAAGGAAAAGATAAAGGGGAAGGAAGGAAAGAAGTAGAGAAGGAAGGAGAGAAGGAAGCATGGAAGCAAAGAGAGAAGGAAGGAAATAGGTAGAGAAGGAAAAGATAAAGGGGGAAGGAAGGAAAGAAGTAGAGAAGGAAGGAAGGAAGGAGAGAAGGAAGCATGGAGGTAGTGAAGGAAAAGGAAAAGGGGGAGGAAGGAAAGAAGTAGAGGAAGAAAGGAAGGAGAGAAGGAAGCATGGAAGCAAATAGCAAATGTTGTATTACCTCTCTACAAATCGATGGTAAGGCCACATTTGGAGTACTGTGTACAATTCTGGTCTCCGCACCTTAAGAAGGATATAACGGAACTGGAAAAGGTACAGAAAAGGGCAACAAGAATGATCCAAGGGATGGAGCGGCTCCCTTATGAAACCAGGTTGCAACGCCTTGGTCTTTTCAGCCTTGAAAGACGGCGTTTAAGAGGTGACTTGGTCGAAGTGTATAAAATCATGCATGGGATAGAAAAGGTGAATAAAGAAAAATTATTTTCTTTGTCACAAAACACTAGGACTAGAGGGCACTCCCTGAAGCTCCAAGGTAGGAAAATTAGGACTAATAAAGGGAAATATTTCTTCACCCAGAGGGTCATTGGGTTATGGAACTCACTTCCAGAAGAGGTTGTGACAGCTGTCAGCCTGAACAACTTCAAGGCAGGATTAGACAGATTCATGGACACCAAGTGTATCGGTAGTTACTGAAAAGGACATTCAAGTGCCACCTCGGAGTTGGTTGAGGTAGGCAGGATTTCCTGTACTGGTTGTGGGGGTCGGGAACAGGTCAGGGTTTTGCCCTCCCTTCTGCTCGAGATCCCCGTGTACAACTAGTGGGCCACTGTGAGATACAGAATGCTGGACTAGATGGGCTGAGGTCCGATTCAGCATGGCTCCTCTTATGTTCTTATGTTCTTATGAAGGAAATAGGTACAGAAGGAAAAGATAAAGGGGGAAGGAAAGAAGTAGAGAAGGAAGGAAGGAGAGAACGAAGCATGGAGGTAGAGAAGGAAAAGAAAAGGGGGAGGAAGGAAAGAAGTAGAGAAGGAAGGAAGGAGAGAAGGAAGCATGGAAGCAAAGAATGAAGGAAGGAAATAGGTAGAGAAGGAAAATATAAAGGGGAAGGAAGGAAAGAAGTAGAGAAGGAAGGAAAGAAGTCGAGAAGGAAGCATGGAGGTAGCGAAGGAAAAGGAAAAGAGGGAGGAAGGAAAAAAAGTAGAGGAAGAAAAGAAGGAGAGAAGGAAGCATGGAAGCAAAGAGCGAAGGAAGGAATTAGGTAGAGAAGGAAAAGAAAAAGGGGGAAGTAAGTAGAGAAGGAAGGAAGGGGAGAAGGAAGCATGGAAGCAAAGAGTGAAGGAAGGAAATAGGTAGAGAAGGAAAAGATAAAGGGGAAGGAAGGAAAGAAGTAGAGAAGGAAGGAGAGAAGGAAGCATGGAGGTAGCGAAGGAAAAGATAAAGGGGGAGGAAGGAAAGAAGTAGAGGAAGAAAAGAAGGAGAGAAGGAAGCATGAAAGCAAAGAGCGAAGGAAGGAAATAGGTAGAGAAGGAAAAGGAAAAGGGGGAAGTAAGTAGAGAAGGAAGGAAGGAGAGAAGGAAGCATGGAGGTAGTGAAGGAAAAGAAAAAGGGGATGGAAGGAAAGAAGTAGAGGAAGAAAGGAAGGAGAGAAGGAAGCATGGAAGCAAAGAGCAAAGGAGGGAAATAGGAAGAGAAGGAAAAGAAAAAGGGGGGAGGAAAGAAGTACAGAAGGAAGGAAGGAGAGAAGGAAACAAAATAAGGGAAGGAAGGAAAGAGGGAGTGAAGGAAGGAGGGAGAGGGGGAGAGAAAGAGGGAGGGAAGGTTGGATATGGGATAGGTCTCTTCCAACTCTAGGAGTCCAAGGCTGGATCTACACTGCTCTATAATCCAGCTTCAGAATGTGGGTTTAACTGCACAGCTGTGTAGATCCAGACCAAAGGTTTAAAATCACAGTGGAGGGGGGGGAAAGGTCCTCAACAATATCTTGGTCCTTTCCCTTTAAGACTGCAAGGAACACTGGGATTTTGAGTCCTTGCAGGCGCAATCAGAACTCTCAGAGCGAGCTCGGACTCAGGCGCCAAACTACAACTCCCAGAAACACACGGGGCAACCATAGTAGACCCTGACAGAGCTAATAATTGTGTGCACGTGTCAAGGGTCCTCCTCGTTGCTGAACAGCTCTGAGCTGAGCTGGAGAGACACGTTGGCTTTAATGAACGGTTTCAATAATAAATGACTCTTGAGACAGGCGCGCCAAGGCCAGCCCTACCTTGTATGGCACCTTGAAGGACCTTCCCGGCTCTCGCTGCGCTGCGGTAAGGAAAGGGTGCGCGGTGGGCGTGGCTAAAGGGCGACGGGGGCGTGGCTAATAGGCTCAAAGACTCCAGCAAAGCTGGACAGGGAGGGGAGGGGGGCCAAAGAGAGGGAGATCGCAAAGCACCACGGGAAAAAGAATGAGAGCTTTGCATAGAACAGGCTTGGGCAAACTTGGGCCTTTCAGGTGTTTTGGACTTCAACTCCCACAATTCCTCACAGCCTCAGGCCCCTTCCAAAGGAAGGAAGGGGCCTGAGGCTGTGAGGAATTGTGGGAGTTGAAGTCCAAAACACCTGAAAGGCCCAAGTTTGCCCAGGCCTGGCATATAATTATAGACTTGGAAGAGACCTCATGGGCCATCCAGTCCAACCCCATTCTGCCAAGAAGCAGGAAAATTGCCTTCAAAGCAACCCCGACAGATGGCCATCCCGGCTCTGTTTAAAAGCCTCCAAAGAAGGAGCCTGCACCACACTCTGAGGCAGAGAGTTCCACTGCTGAACAGCTCTCACAGTTAGGAAGTTTTTCCTCATGTTCAGTGGGAATATCCTTTCTTGTAGTTTGAAGCAATTGATTTTTGTCATTTGGGAGTTGTAGTTGCTGGGATTTCTAGTTAACCCACAATCCAAGAGCATCCTGAACTCCACCAATGATGGAATTTATCCAAACTTGGCACACTGAGCTCTCATGATGATGAAGCAGAATTGAGGAGTTATGGAACTCCAAGTACCAATTTACCTTACCAAAGCTGCTTGTACGCGCGGGTTCTAGGATGAGGGAGAACACACGACAACTGTGAAATAGGTGAAAATCAAAAAGAATTTATTCTGGCACCAGCTGGTGGGCTTCTGCCAGCAGAACACAGCTGCAGGTAGGGGCAAAAGACCCCGTCACTTCTCATACAAAGACATTTATACCCCAATGGAGTCATTTCAGTAAAGCCCACCCCTTCTTCATGGGTAAAAACAATCATAATTGGCTGGTGATTACTGTTGCTTACATGACATTTCATTAAACCAATAAACACTGCATAAATCATTAGCATCATCTCTCTGTCATACCTAAGATTGAGAACAATAGCCATCTATTAGTTATTTCTTTCACACAGTGCAGTATCAATGCTGAGTCTCTCTGTTCCCTGAGTTGAAACAATATTTCCAGGCTCCGTGCCAGCAGCGGAGAAGGACAGACTCTTTGCCATGCGCAGTGATGTTTCCCATTCACATTAAATTTCCATAGCTTCATCTGTACTGCATTCACCCATCTAGCCTATATTATCTCAAATTGGGCACAGGGTGTATTAAAATGCATTTAATCACAGTGTTAGTCTTTCATTGCAAGTGCCTGTCTGATTTCTGGCACCAAAACCCTCTTTTTCAGAGTTGACACGCAAGTAGCATCACTCTCTGACTGTACTTTTTATGCTCGGAAAAGTACCAAACCTGCTTTATTCCAGAATTTCTCTTTCTTGTAGGAAACTCATCACATGGAGTTTCCCTACACACGTCTGGAACACCTATTTAAGACCAATCAACCCTCCAGTCCCGTGGGACCCCAGGTCTTTCAGTTCTGACAGTATGCACACCTTTTACTGTCTCCAGGGAACTCTGTACTGCCCTAGCACAACATTTGAGCACAAGGGGCAAACAGCACAATAGAACCAACACAGAGCAAATTACCACAATGATTATCATCACAAGCGAACGTAACCAATGTAGGTTCGGCAGCCAGCTCAATAATGAGAAGCCTCATTATCAGCTTATAAGTTATTAAAGGAGACTTATGAGCATGCTGTCAAGGCAGCCAAAAATGAACACTTCTCTGCCTGGATAGCGTCTGCAGGCTCACGCCCGGCCCAATTGTTTAAGGTGATTCGGTCCTGACGACGGTCCCTACTGTCCCAAAAAATAACGATCAGGCCCTTACTGCCGGTGCTTTTCAGAGCTTTTTTACAGACAAGATACTGAGCCTCCGCCGGACCTCCCAGCCACAGTTGATACAGTGAGAGAGCTAGAGACCCGTGGCCCTCCGCCGGCCCACCCTCGACCGGTTTCGCCACTGGACGCAGATGCTGTTGACAAGATAGTGACTGCAGCTCGCCTACCACCTGCTCCTCGACCCGTGCCCCCTCCTGGCTTGTTAGATCTTGCCTGGAGGGGCTACGTGGGCCTCTGTTGAATATCATTAACAGCCCCTTGAGCAAGGAGTTTTTCAGAGTGCTTGAAAGAGAGCGGTGGTGGCTCCATTACTGAAGAAACCATCATTGGACCCCGCGGTTCCCTCCAACTACCGACCGGTGTCGAATCGTTCGTACCTAGGAAAGGAGGTTGAGAGGGCAGCAATGGAGCAGTTTCAGTGCTTCTTAGATGATGCACCATGGCTTGACCCCTTCCAGTCCGACTTCCGTTCGGGGCACGGGACGGAGACGGTCCTGGTCTCCATCACAGATCAACTCCGCTGCCAGCTCGACCAAGGCGGGTCTGCGCTGCTCGTGTTATTGGACCTCACGGCAGCGTTTGACACGGTCGACCACAATCTTTTGATCCACCGCCTGGCCATGGCTGGAGTGAGGGGACAGCCCTTAAATGGCTGGCCTCCTTCCTCCGCCAGCGGTCTCAGCGTGTGAGGAGGGGCGGGTGGTCTCTGAGGGTTCCCCGCTGATTTGTGGGGTCCCCAGGGGCCATCCTCTCCCCTCTGTTATTTAACATCTACATGCAGCCGCTTGCACAGCTGGTGCGGAGTTATGGGCTGACCTGTCACCAATATGCGGATGACACTCAGCTCATTCTGAGGATGGAGGGTAGGCCGGAGTCCGTCCCCGATACTTCCAACATTGCCTGAAGCCGTCACTGGATGGCTGCGAGCCAGTAGGTTGAGGGTGAATCCGGCGAAGACGGAGATCTTGTGGCTGGGCCGCCCGGGCGGGATGGGTGCCCGGCTTCCGACCCTGGGCGGTGCGGCACTACATCCAGCGCCCGTCAGTGAAGAGCCTTGGCGTCACCTGACTCCCAGCTGACCATGGAGGCCCAGGGTCTCCATGGCCAGCAAGGTGCCTTCTTTCACCTCCGTCAGGCAAGGAGGCTGGCCCCTATCTCTCCCGAACGACCTGGCCACGGTGATCCAAGCCACGGTCATCTCGAGGCTAGATTACTGTAATGCGCTCTACGTTGGCCTGCCTATGTCGTCGATCCGGAAGCTCAAGCTGGTGCAGAACACCGCCGCCCGGCTCCTGTCTGGGGTTCCAGCAGGCGGCGAATAACTCAATCTTGCGGGATCTGCACTGGCTGCCTATTGAGCACCGGGTCGCCTTCAAAGTGTTGGTTCTTACCTTCAAGGCCATTCACGGCCTGGGGCCAGCGTATCTGAGGGACCGTCTCGCCCTATATTGCCCATCGAGATCACTACGGTCTGTAGAGGCTAACCTGTTGGCAGTTCCATCTGCTAAGCTAGCTCGCTTAACATCTACTCGCGGAGGCGTTCTCTGTGATAGCTCCTACGCTATGGAACGCCCCTTCCGGCTGAGGCCAGAGCCCTGAGGGACCTGCTCCCCATCAGACGGGCCTGCAAAACCCATCTGTTTAGCCCGGCCATTGGGGAGTAGGCCCTTGTCATGCCCGTTCGATCTATCGGGTCCGCTGCTGTTTTAATTGCTGTTAATTGTTTTAATTGTTTTAATTGTATTGCTTGTTTTTAATTCTGAGCTACACCTCTGTGTGCTCGTTTTATGTTTCTACCTCTGGCATTGAGCCATTAGCATGTGAGCCGCCGCGAGCCCCCGGGAGTCGGCGGCGCAGAAATCGCAATAATAAATAAATAAAATAAATAAATAATGTATTCCAAAAATCACTTGGAGCCGAATAAGTCTTCTGTATTTTCCTAGCCGCACCCTGAATTCTATTCAAATCCAGTTCTATATCACCACTCTTATTTATGAAATGACAGCAGGAAACATTCAGCCACACACAGAGACCCCCCTCCTTGGACAGGAGATAGTCTAGGGCCACCTTCTGCTGCATGGCCATTCTTGCCAAAGAATCCACCTCAACCTGCATAGATGTCATTCCTTGATAAGTATCATTTGCCAAAGATTCTAAACCATAGGATAACACACGCAACTGCTTTTGTGTTCCAGGCCACACCCAATCTTGGCCCTGCAATTGCTATAAACCTCTGGAATTCATTTAAGTAAGTTTTATCAGGGTCATAACCATAACGCTGCACATCAGCAAAAGAGCGTTTATGGAGATGTAAGTACAGATTAGTCACTTGAGTCTCTTGGGGAAGCACCCTCAAACCCCCCGGCTGCAGGGTGCCTAGGGTACAAACTCCAGACCAAACTACAGGAAGCACAGGCATTGCCACTTGCC
>JARBWK010000001.1:8483177-8547438 GCA_030556195.1 Anolis apletophallus
TGGACATCTTGCAGGGTTTGCTGGTGTCCTAACACATGACTATCAGAAGTCAGTCCACACATAGTTTTTAAGTTCAATGGAGGCCTGCCATATAATCGCTCAAAGGGTGACAGGCCTGTCTTCTTATGAGGGGTACATCTGACCCTTAGGAGGACTAGAGGTAACGCCACCCTCCAGTTTAACTTAGTCTCTTGGCAAATCTTTGCTAAACAGTTCTTTAAAGTTCGATTGATCCGTTCCGCTTCTCGAAGATGATTGCAGATGATAAGCACAATGAAGTTTCCACGTGATCCCTAGCAATTTACACAGTCCCTGGACCACGTGGTGGACATAAGCAGGAATTTCTTCTACAGTATCTCTACTATTCGGGTACTGGGCCTTTCTCACGGGCAAATGTCCAGTTCTTATCTCTATCACCACAGGGGCAACAAATCTTGCCAGTCCAGGTTCATTCTGTTCTGCCCATACCCTAGGAGTTCTTTTCCCAGCACCAAAATGTCTCTTACTTTCTAACTTGTTGCAATCTAAACAATCTGTACTCTTCTTGCTGTGGGACTGTGAGTTCCAACTGGCCTGATTCCAAGAATTCCAACCTTGCCCTTATCTTCGCCAGAATGTCTCTCCCAAGTAGAGGGATAGGACAATCTGGGACATACAGTAACTTATGTATCACCTCTCTCCCAGCAATGTTGCACCTTCTTTGCTGTAACAAAGGGCATTTCTGTGGCTTTCCTGTCAATCCAACAACCTTGATGTGCTGACCACTAGGGGGTGCTAATTTCTTGTTCACTACTGACTTATCCGCACCGGTGTCTACTAGGAACTTTACACGTTGACCTTCCACATCTACGGCAATCAAAGGCTCCTCTGGGTCAAGTAGCAGAAAAGCCTTGCCAACATTTCAACATTCATCTTCCCACTCAATTTCCTCCTCTTCTTCTTCTTCCTGCAAGGCAGCAGCCATAACAGCCTTCTCATAAGGCCTATAACTTCCTCTGCCTCTTCCCCTAGGCTTTCCTGATCCTCTGGCTGGAATTTTGACTCTTTTTGTATTAGCATCACTTTCCTCTGACATTTCCTCCACACATTCTTTTTGCCAGTGGCCCTCTTTCTTGCAACGAGCGCACTGATTTCGACCCAACTTAAACTGTCCTCCACTGTTTCCTCTTCCTGACCCTCTGCCACGACTGTTTCCTCTTCCTCTTCCTGACCTCTCATCAAACATGCTCACCAAAACTCTATATCCCTCTCTTTTCTTCCTGTCTTTCTTTTCTTCTTCACTAGCTCTCTAGCCATAAACACTTGATCAGCAATAGCTAACAGTTCATTTCAAAAGGTTCCCCATAGCATGCGGCTGCTCAGAATATGGGGGAGTGTTATGTTTCCAATTAAAAATGTCCGAACTTGAGAACGGGACTATTTGAAAGGCTTGTTGGACCCTGTTGTGTACATCCAGTAGTGGGATCTGTCTTATAGGACCCTCTAATGCCCCTCTCTCCACCTCCTCTTCTCCCCTTGCTTCCTGCCCCCTGGTTTTACTTCTGGTTCTCATTGGAGAAGCGGCGCGTCTCACACTGTGCCTTCTGTGTAAATCCGGCGAGCGCTCTATCGCTCTTGTGGATTCAAAGGAGCTGCTCCGTTGCACTCTGGGAGGTCGCGCAATCAACCTCCCTGCTGCTTCGGGGCACTCATCATCTTCCTCTCCGCTTTGGGGACGCACTATCATCCTGTCAGCGCTAGAGGTTGGCCATCTCACTTCTTCCCCTCTGCCTTGGGGACGCACTATCATCCTGTCAGCATTAGGGGTTTGCCATCTCGCTTCATCCTCTATCTGTCTTGCTTCTACCAGGGGGTGATTAATCTTCATGGAGAGAGGGGCCTGATAAGCAGGCGGTTCCTCACAAGACGGGGTCCTTTCTGACCGGGGAACAGGGTATGTCACTATTGCTGGTGGCTGAAATGGAGGGGCCAGCGCGGGATGGGACGCTGCTCTAGCAGACGGAAACGTCCCGCTTGAACCCGCATTTGCCTGGCTCCCTAATTCGAATTGGAAAGTCATTGGGGGATTTACTGGAGTTGAAATTGGCGCAATGGGAGCCGGAAAAAGTGCTTGGCTGCCAGGAACGGCGAAACGGGGACAACTGAGATTGGCGTTGCTGGGGCAACAGGGACCGCCTCAAATTGCATCACAGCCTGCGTCATCTGGGCTGCTGAGCTTGTTCCAAAGGTGGGGGCTAAAGCTGGAGCTTGCTCTGAGATGTTCTTCTCCTTAAAGGGGAAGATCTTCTTGCTCCGCCGATAACACCGGAGGCTTTCTCCCTGCCTTTCTGTTCACAAAGCACCCTTTCTTCTCATGATCTTTGGGCCCTGCCCCCCCCCAAACGCCCTCAGCTCATTTGGATGGATTTCGAAACAATAAGGACCCTATGTTTGGCCAGCCAATCTCCTGGACGGCCAGCCAAACCTCTGTGCACAGATTTCTAAGTTCAAAAGATTTCATATCTTGGGGTTTTCCTTCCACTGCCAACAGGCAAAACCTGTCCCAGTTATCTAACACACATTGCAAAGGGGTCTCTTTCTTCTGCTTTGATCCTGCACTCCCCATCTCTCTCTGGCCTAAGATCAAAACCACTTCAGTGCTCTCCCCCAACCCAATGTGTGTTCCCTCAGTGTTAAGTGCTTGAAAGAAACTATACTTGCCGATTTCCTGAAGACCCCGGGACTCGCGTCTCGCCTCCCGCGTCACCACTCGATTTGCGTCGGCTCTTGGCGAACGGACCTGACGTCGCCTCCGACTCTCTGCGCGCTTGTGCCGGTTTGCTAGCCCACAACGGCTGGGCACCTAGTTATGGTGTCCCCGGACTTTTACACTTGCCGGCACTCAAGGGGCTGCTTCCAAGCTGCCCCTCCCGGACTTCCTTCTGGCTTTGAGTTCACCTACAACTTTAGTTGCAGTCTCTCCCGTGTCCACAGGCGTTCGTGTGGGGCGAATCAGGCAGCCGGTCAATGAAACAATCTGGATACAGGTGGGGCCCCTTGCGCAGCCCTCCTGAATCGCCTCACCTTACTTGCCTTGGAGCGGGGGCTGTCCTCAACGGGGACCGTGCTTGTTTTTCCTCACCACAGACCCGTCTAAATACCTTTTAGATCACGTCGGGGACGCCAAATGAAGCAGCCAAATCAAGGAGTTATGGAACTCCGAGTACCAAGTTAACTTTACCAAGCTACCTGAACGTGCGGGTAAAAGGATGAGGGAAAACACACGACAACTGTGGAGTAGGTGAAAAATCAAACAGGTTTATTCTCACCAGCTGGAGGGCTTCTGCCAGCAGAACACGCTGCAATCAGGGGCAAAAGACCCCATCACTTTCAATACAAAAACTTTTATACTCCAATGGAGGCATTTCAGTTAAGCCCACCCCTTCTTCATGGATAAAAACAATCATAATTGGCTGGTGATTACTGTTGATTACATGACATTTCCTTAATCCAATAAACATTACATTTCCATTTGCATCACATCTCTAAGTTACACCTCTAAATAAGAACAATAGTCATTTATTATGTTAGTCTTTCTCACAGTACAGTATCAGTGCTAAGTCTCTGATGTTCCCAAGCTGAAACATTGACTTCCAGGCTCCGTGCTAGCAACGGAGGGGGTCAGACTCTCTGTCATGCGCAGTGCTTTCTATTTTCGCATTAAGTTCTCCCATAGCACAATCTGTACTGTTTCACCCATCTAGCCTATGTTATCTCAAGTCAGGCACAGGGTGTTTTAAAGAGCATCAATCACAGTGTTATTTTCACATTGCAAGTGCCTTTCTGATTCTTGGCACAGGAACCCACATTTCTAAGCTAAACACGTGTGCAGCATCACTCTCTGACTGTACTTTTTGCACGAAAAGTACCAAAACCCGCTTTAATGAGACCAAGAGAAAGTACTGAAAGGGTTTGCTGGGCATCGAACTTGAGTTTGGGAGTTGTAGTTCTCCTACATCCAGAGAGCACTGTGCACTCAAATAATGATGGATCTGGACCAAACTTGGCATGGATACTCAACATGCCCAAAAGCGAACACAGATGGTGTTTGGGGAAAATAAAGATTGACAATTGGGAGTTACAGTTTCTGGGATTTATAGTTAACACACAATCAAAGGGCATCCTGAAATCCAGCAACAATGGAATTGAACCAAACTTGGCACACTGAACTGTCATGTGACCAACAGAAAGTACTGAAAGGGTTTGCTGGGCATTGACCTTGAGTTTGGGAGTTCTAGTTCTCCTACATCCAGAGAGCACTGTGGACTCAAATAATGATGGATCTGGACCAAACTTGGCACGAATCCTCAATATGCCCAAATGTGAACACTGGGGAAAATAGACCAAGACATTTGGGAGTTGGAGTTGTTGGGATGTATAGTTCACTTACCCTGCGGAGCAGAGTCACACTGTGCCGGCTGGCAGCAAGGAGGGCGGCCAGGAAGCGCTCCAGGGCCTCCTTGCCCAGGCAGGGGCTTTGCAGCCTCCCTTCCCTGCCTCGCATGAGGGGCAGCGCAAAGCCGCTTGCCCCCCAGGCCCAATCCCCTCGCCTGTAAGCAATGGAAGCAGGCGAGGGGAGAAGTAGGAGGGCAGAGGGAAGAAGGGGGCGCCGCGAGAGGAGGAGCGCCAGCCAGCCACACCACTCTTGTTCCCGCTTAAAGGTAGGGGAAATGAGTGCGCGTGACATCATGGCGGTGGCGTGGTGACACGTGCGCCATTTTCCCTATTCTTTTGGCGGGAATGAGAGGGGCGTGGCTGGCTGGCGTTCCTTCTCTCACTCCCTCCTCCCTCTGCACTTTGTCCTTCTCCTCCCTGCTTCCTCCCTGTCTCCTCCAGGCTAGGCTGCTCGGTCGGTCCCTCCTCCAGGCTACGTGGTCGACCAGTTCTGACACCGCGATCGACCAGTTGATCGCGATCAACCTAATGAGCAGCCCTGATGTAAATTATCCCTAGTCCCTATTCATATACACTATCATAGGAACAACATCCCACAAGACTGAGAATGTGCATTCATGAGTATTGCAGCTTCAGTGGCAGAAAAATACTGTGTAGTGTGAAATCATATGTATCAATACAATTTCCAAAAATCATGAGGAAACAGCTTTAGTAACTAACACCACCCACCACCACTCCCGAGTTGTAATTTCCCCCCCATTTGCTACAATATATATTTCAATTCAAAGCGAATCTTGACAGTAATACACCATACTGCCCTTCGAGATCACTGCGGTCTGAGGATTCCAACCTCCTGGAGATACCTTCGGCAAAACTTGTAAGATTGACATCTACCCGCCGGAGGGCGTTCTCTGTCATAGCTCCTACGCTGTGGAACGCCCTCCCGGCCAGAACTCGGGCCATGAAGGACTTGCTCCCGTTTAGACGGGCCTGTAAAACCTACCTGTTTAAGCAGGCCTTTGGCGGGTAGGTCCTGCTCATGCCCCGCCACCTGTTCGTTCGTCCTGGGACGATGTGCTGCTTACTGTTGAATTGTGTCATTGTTTTACTGTGCTACTGTTGTTTTTAATTGTTTTATTGCCTTGTATTTTACTGTGCCCCTTGGCTCCTGTAAGCCGCCGCGAGCCTCAGGGAGTCGGCGGCATAGAAGCCCGAATAAATAAATAAATAAATAAAATTCTTATTTTGACACTCACCAAAATAGTCACCTGGAAAACCCGCTTTTTGTGACAAAGTACAGAAGGCTTGATCACATTTAAATCACTGAAAACTAGAGCCCTAAATGGTTCTGGCCTAACTTACCTGTCCGAATGCATCTCCCCTTATCTAGAACATTAAGATCGCCTGGGGACGCCCTGCTCTCGACTCTGTCTGCATCACAAATGCGTTTGGCGGGGACGAGAGACAGGGCCTTCTCAGCAGTGGCCCCTCGGGTGTAGAACATCCTTCCCGGGGACAGTAGATCAGCCCCCTTGCTCTTGGTCTTCCAAAAAAGGTCAAAACTTGGCTTTTTGAGCAGGCATTTGACATAGGATTGGAATTACTGGACTATGATGTTGGATTTTGTTTTATTTGGAGATGAAATGTTGTTTTTATTATTGTCATGGTTTATTTTATTGCTAATGTTTTAAATGTTTTAAGTGCTGTTTTTAGGTTACTTTTGGCATTCAATTTGTTGCCTTGTGAACCGCCCCGAGTCACCTTTGTGCTGAGAAGATGCAGTATACAAATGTGCTAAATAAATAAATAGAGAGAAATACTATCACAAACTGTAGGAAACATTGCATCCATAAAAAAAATCCTGGTCCTCTAATTGTAATATTTTACACTGCGATTGCTACATGGCAAACTAGTGTAGCACAGAAATCAAGAGCAAAAAACACACAAGTCTACAAATAATTGTTAAGTTGTAACAGTTCAAACTTAATAACCAAATCTCTATCATTCGTACTAAACAAATCTTTCTATAGCTTGCAGTGTGATTTTTGCTCTTACTTAACACAAACCAAGTTAAAATTAGCAGTAAATACAGAATATATAAAAATTAAAAACAAAGTAATTAGTTACTACAGTAGTATACTTGATCAATAATGCACCCTGAATTAAAGTTAAAAACTGAATACAAGGAATATAAAAACCGATCTCCAAATTAAAAACCATATGCAATTTTGATATCATGCAGTGTTATCCCAAGTTGTACATTTTGAAGTGAGGGCTGTCATAATGACAGTCCTAAGAAGGGTAAAAAACCCAACATGGATATTTTGATGCAAGATTGTCGATTCATATCAACAAACGCAGGATTTCATGTCTTCACCAGAAGGAGATCATTTTGAAACCTTTGTTATAGTTGTGCTTTCAAGTCATTTCTGATTCGTGATGACCCTAAAATGAATAAGTCATGGGATTTTCTTGACAAGATTTGTTTAGAGGGGGTTTCTGTTGAGAGAGTATGAGTTGTCCAGAGTTACTCTTTGGGTTTCCAAGGCTAAACAGAAATGTGAAACCTTGGCCTTATCTACACTGCAATCTCTCTCTCTCTCTCTCTCTCTCTCTCTCTCTCTCTCTCTCTCTCTCTCTCTCTCTCGCTCTCGCTCTCTCTCTCTCTCGCTCTCTCGCTCTCTCTCTCGCTCTCGCTCTCTCTCGCTCTCTCGCTCTCTCGCGCTCTCTCGCTCTCGCTCTCTCGCTCTCTCGCTCTCTCGCTCTCTCGCTCGCTCGCTCTCTCTCGCTCTCTCTCGCTCTCTCTCGCTCTCTCTCGCTCTCTCGACAATATGTCTCTCGCTCTCTCGCGAATATGTCGCTCTCTCTCTCTCGCTCTCTCTCTCTCGTCTCTCTCTATGTAGCTCTCTCTCTCTCTCTCTCGCTCTCACTCTCTCGCACTCTCGCTCTAGCTCTCTCGCTCGCTCTCTCGCTCGCTCTCGACCATGTCGCTCTACGCTGGAGCTGAAACCAGTTGAATAGCCAGATATGAATAATATAGGCAGTACAGGTGTGAATGGCAGACCAATGTGTGAATGTGTGTGGGCAGACTCTCTCTCTCTCTCTCTCTCTCTCTCTCTCTCTCTCTCTCTCTCTCTCTCTCTCTCTCTCTCTCTCTCTCTCTCTCGCTCTCTCTCTCTCTCTCTCTCTCTCTCTCTCTCTCTCTCTCTCTCTCTCTCTCTCTCTCTCTCTCGCGCGCTCTCTCTCTCTCTCTCGCGCTCTCGCTCTCGCTCTCTCGCGCTCTCGCTCTCTCGCTCTCGCTCTCTCGCTCTCTCTCTCGCTCTCTCTCTCGCGCGCTCTCTCGCGCTCTCGCTCTCTCGCTCGCTCTCTCTCTCGCTCTCTCTCGCTCGCTCGCGCTCTCGCTCGAATGTGTCCTTCGAGCCTGTGCAATTGATTTTTCTGGTGGAGCGCAGCATGCACAGAACTGGCCTCACCCTATAAACCAAAGGTTAGTCTGCCGGGGCCTAGCAAGCTTAGGATGGTGGCAGCGAGGTCCTCAGGTCGTAGGTTTGGTTCGAGTTTCCTTCTCTTAGGTGGTTGGCCTTACAGGGTTAGACGAGCACCATCTGCCCGGGTTTGAAATCAGAGTTTTCCTTCTCCTAGGATGGTTGCCAAAATACTAGAGAGCCCATCCTGCCCATTGACGCTCTTTGTCAGACCCTTCGGTTGTGACCTGTCTGGCATGGGAGGCCTTACCGGTGGCTATTATGCCACCGCCAGCATAGCTCACAACTTCATTAGGGTACGTAAGCCTCTCCCCCACGGCAAGGGAGGATTGCCATATAATGAAGTTTGAAATTGCATTATTTGGTTAGTGTGGAGAGTCATATACAGGATAGCAGCTTCAAGCAGCCCATGACTGTAGATGGGGTGTGGTCTTCTGTAGTCCTAGTTCAGCATACAAACTGCTACACATGCTGGCTCTTACTGAGGCTGAAGGGGTCGTAATTGTCCATTCATGGCCAAACCAAACCCAAATGCTTTGGATTAAAATAAGAACAGCAAAAAGCTATTTTTGCTCCATCTACGCTGAGCATTTCAGCCAAACTCAGAAAGAATAGAGGAGGTGGGAGAAAGGCAAAGAGATGGGATCTGCAGAGGGCATGAATAAAGTGCTGGAGCTTCAACTCCACAGGTCTTAGCACCCCTGTACTATCGCTCAATATAGAGGAGGTCACAGAAGATGGCTGAAATAGAACAATTTTAGGCGACTTATTAAAGTGGTTGCCAGGCCATGAACTGGAAGACAGAAGCCCCAGCAAGAGCCTATTACTAGTGTAGTGGCAAATGGAGTTACAGAGAGGAAAGGCCTGCCATAAAAAAGCAAGCATGAGAAGAAAGAAATCTCTGTGTTGCAAAATAGGATGCCTTGTTCGTAAATCTCTCACCCCTTGTCTAACAATGGAGCTCATTTAACGGTCTTAGAAATCAGAAAATATTGCAACTGTTCAAAAGCTATACAAAAGCACGCTAAATAAGACTTTGCAAGTGAGGGGCCAGGCTGATGACGTCTGGACCCTCAAGCAACTTTTGTCAAAGCACAGCGAATCTGTAATCACGACCACACAATGGCAACGACAGAAGCTAAACAATTATGTAGAAGAGTTTGTTTTTCCCCTTGTCGAAACAATATGAAATAATGAGCTATAATCTGGTCTGTATTTTCTATGCCTGTTGCAGGGCAGATGTGAAGTCAGACCACATTATTTCCTCCCCTCCATCCTCCATTGACTTAGAAATGGAGATTGGGCCAGAAAGTGCTGAATCTATGTATAAAGTATCAAAAGTCTTTCATAAATCCTTGAACTTCTGACAAAAGCAAGCTAAGTTCCCCACAATAAGCTTTCGAGGTAATCATGAAAACCTAGGATTCTTTTTTAAACCTACTAAACGTTCACACCACATAATCATATGGAAAAGCTCTGATCCAGTGTAAGGCACCTATAAACAAGTTCTTCTACTAAACACTTATAAACAAGCTCTTGTCAAACTGCACAACTTTCTTGCTACCATTAGCTGTTCAAGTTAATACTACTAAAACTATGTGCTACTTTAAGCACAGTATTCTCTTGGGTTGCTATGAGCTTTTGGGGCTGTATATGTTGGGATTTGTAGAAATCCAAGTAAAGAAAAAGAAATGAGTGCTTGGTTACTTGGGTATACTGATGAGTAAATGAGGTTTGTGTTGGTGTATACTTGAGTGTAAGAAAGTCCTAGTCTGTGTAGTTTTATAGCTAGGTGTAAGCCCCGAGTACACTTGATTAACCAGGCCCACCTGGGCTAATTGAGTGGGTGGAGTTTTGGGGCTATAATTTCTCCATGTTGCTCATTGTGGTTTGTGTTCATATCGGAGCAAGAGAAGCTGAGAATGCTTCTGGGATTATGCTACTCATATTGGACTTGTGGCTCATTTCAGAGCTGGAGAAGCTAAGTATGTTTCCTGGGAGAGAGCTGAAAGAAGCAGCTATGCATATCCGCTTCTGGAGTAGCCTAACATTTTTCTTGGGAGATAGCTGGGCATGTTACCGGGAGAAAGCTGGAGGAAGCAGCTATGTAAATCTGCTCCTAGCTGGAGTAACTGAGCATGTTACTAGGAGAGAGCTGGAAGAAACAGCTATGTAAATCTGTTTCTGGCTGGAGCAGCTGTCAAAGGCTTCACTGTTTTTGCTTGGACAGTAAGTAGCTTCTGAGCAGAAGAAAAAGTAGGGCAAAGTGTTATTTGTGTTTTGCCTTTATCTACTGTGTGCTTTTTTGCCTTTACTGAAGCTGAAGTCTAAGCATGTTTTTGTTGAAGCAAGTTGCTGGATGTTTTGTTAAAGCAAGTTGCTGGATGTTTTTTGTTTAAAGTTTTTTAAAGGAACTGAACAATAAAGATAAAGTTGCCTGCCGTGTTTGGCAAGAACATCTGCCGGTTTATTTGGCCAGCATCATCACTTGTGTGTGTGTGTGGGGGGGCAGCTGTGTGTTTCCAGGCTGCAGGAGCATACTAAGTCTATGCACATATAACTTCCACTGTGTAGAGTAGAGGATTACAACTCACATCATTCCCTGCTCAACCACCCGCGCCGACAGTATGGCCATGTTCCAGAAGCATTCTCTCCTGACATTTTGCCTGCATCTATGGCAGGCATCCTCAGGTTGTGAGAGCAGACCTCACAACCTCTGAGGATGCCTGCCATAGATGCAGGGGAAACGTTGGGAGAGAATGCTTCTGGAACATGGCCATACTGCCAGGAAAACTCACAGAAACCCAGTGATTCTTGCCATGAAAGCCTTCGACAATAAAATATTCTCTTGCTTTCTCACATTTCTTTGGCATACTCCCTACCTATCCCTTAAGTATTTCAAGGGACCCCAGAGATTTAGCTGGGGACTCTAATATCTGTCATTGAAGCAAATGTATTCATTGTTGGGGGGGAAATCAGTGGAACTGGTTGGAGAGATCATGCACCTGAATTGATCAGATGTCAGAAGATGTTGTCAGGAGAGAACACTTCTGGAACAGCCTGGAAAATTCACAGCAAACCAGTGATTCTGGCCATGAAAGCCTACGACAACACCTTTTGACATTGTCACAGCATCATACAGCCGATCACAAGGCAGCTACCAGACTCACAATATAAGCCAGCTCTTGAATCATAGTCTGTTCCTCCTCACTATTTAGTGAGACCACTTCCCATAATTATAAAAATAACTTTAAAATTGTTTATAATACAAAAATGCAATCAAGTCTTCCCTAGTTAGATTACTTGGATAATTTCTTTATGTCTTCACTCGTATTTCAAAATGGAATTAAAGAACCAGCTTGGTTGAACATTAAGCGGTTTGAGCATTTGGACTTTAACTCTGGAGAGGATGGTTGAATTCCCCGCTTAGCCATGGAAATCTATTGTGTGACCCTTGATGAGTCGTAACCTCTCGCCCCCGGAAAGCCTCATGATAAGTATACTGTAGGGTTGCCATAAATCAGAAACAACTTGAAGCCACACAATGATGACAACAGTTAGAATATCAAACTACAATTTGGAGCACCTGTCTAAGTAGTAAAACGTTTAGCAATCCCACGTAGCCACTGGCCAGTATGAAAGTGAAAGAACTAAGAGGGATCCTTCTGTTTTGGCTTTGCCTGAGTAGTAATGATCTTTCTTCTGCAGCTCCAGTGTGTTCCTTGGCTCTGAGCCCTGGCTTTCTTCATTCTCTTTTATTCCCTCTCAGCTCCTGGCTTGTCTACAGCCGCTGCCTATGGTTCAATCCAATGACAGGGCTGTACTTTCAGTGAGGCATTTTGCTTGGAAAAGGTTATATAAATCAATATAAAATGTGTAAAACAAAATACCTTGGGAAATAATGTGGTCTTTCATGCTATTCAAATTCCACATACCACCATTCCAAAGCAGGTTAAAATACTCTCTAGAACTTGTAATCCTGCTTTAGAAATGTTAAATAATATGATAAACTTAGGTTTCTCATCATATATACTCAAGCATAAGTCATCCTCATGTATAGGTCGAGTGCAGATTTGTGGGCCAGAGTTATGGGCTCTGATTTTTTTTTTCATGTCAGGAATAACTTGATAAACTGCAAGTCACTTCTGGTGTGAGAGAATTGGCAGTCTGCAAGAACATTGCCCAGGGGATGCCCGGATGTTGGATGTTTTACCATCTTTGTGGGAGGTTTCTCTCATGCCTCTGACAGAGTGAGCTCAACCCACTATCCCTGAATTCAAACCACTGACCTGTCAGTCAGTAATCCTGCTGGCAGGAGAGTGCACCACCAGGGGCTCCTACAGGTTCTGATATGATCCATAGATACACCGACCACTATTCCATGGAGAGGGGAAAGCAACAATGCTGGCCTTGGCTGTCATCACTTCTACTTTCCCACCAAGGCACTCAAAAAGACCAGAAGTAGTGCCACACCAGAGAATTGAAGGGGTCAATACTTTTAAGTTCTCTGGGGATGGAATAACTAAGCTCATCTTTCACCACTCTTTTTTTGTTGATAAGAGTTACTGTACAGTACTCACAGTAAGTCAACTCATTTGGGGGTTACATTTTACTAAAAATTCTAGACTTATACTATATAGCAGTGGTTCTCAACCTTTCTAATGCCGTGACCCCTTAATACAGTTCCTCATGTTGTGGTGACCCCCAATCATAAAAGTACTTTAGTTGCTATTGTAATAACTGTAATATTTCTCTTTATGAATTGTAAATATGCAGGATGTATTTACATTCACTGGACCAAATTTGGCACAAAGACCCCATACGCCCAAATTTAAATACTGCTGGGGTTGGTGTGGGGATTGATTTTGTCATTTGGGAGTTGTAGTTGCTGGGATGTATTGTTCAAACAAAGCGCATTCTGAACTCCACCAACGATGGAATTAAACCAAACTTGGCACACAGAACTCTCATGGCCAACTAAAAATACTGCAAGGGTTTGGTGGGCATTGACATTGAGTTTTGGAGTTGTAGTTCGCCTACATCCAGAGAGCACTCTGGACTCAAAAAATGATGGATCTGGGCCAAATTTGGCACAAATCCTCAATATGCCCAAATGTGAAGACTGGTGGAGTTTGAGGAAAATAGACCTTGACATTTGGGAGTTGAAGTTGCTAGAATTTATAGTTCACCTATAATCAAAGAGCATTCTGAACCCCACCACCGATGGAATTCAGCCAAAGGTTCCACACAGAATCCCCATGACTAGGGTTGCCATTTTTTGATATAAGAAATAAGGGACATTTACAGGATTTTTCACAAAAATAAGGGACACTTCATTAAAAACTTGAAACTCAAACATTAGGTAGAAATAGTTTTATTAACAGAATAAGATAATGATTGAAACTCACAAAAGAAACTGACTTACACCCTCTTAACAGGACATGGTATGTTTCTGCATGCTTTGTCATGCAGAAAAACATCATTAGAACTACCTAATTTTCTCCATCTGTATTTAGTACTTGACTTTGCTGACTTTAAAAGTGTACTGTCTAAACATTAAAATAAAATAAATTTTATAAGACAGTACATCTTCATGATTATGATGTCAATAATTAATGGTATAGTATAGTATGGGATACACAGCATTGTATAGTATTGGGGTGCACAGCTAGGCCTATTTTAAGAGTAACTCTCAAGCAACCAGAAACTATCTTTATCCAACATGATCCAACATTCCCCTTGGGTAACGGTTAATTAGTCTACTGTACTTTGAAAAAGTCCTGTATCGCCTCTTTCGTCCAACGGGGACGCAGGCTGCCCTGCGAGTTGGAATCCCTGGGCAGGCATTGCCGTGGAAACCGCAGCGCGCAGCTTCCTCTGGTCAACCCCGCCCAGTCCTGTCCTGCTAGTCAAAAATAAGGGACAGGGCCTGAAAATAAGGGACACAAATTTTAGGGCCAAAGGAAGGGACGTCCCTTAGAATAAGGGACATATGGCAACCCTACCCATGACCAACAGAAAATAATGTATTTACTGATGGTCTTTAGCGACCCCTCTGACACCCCCTCACGACCCCTCCAGGGGTCCCGACCCCCAGGTTGAGAAACACTGCTATATAGGGTATTTTCTATTACAAAAAGATCAGCTTTTTTGGAAGGAGCCCAAAATAGAAGTCATGGCACATTCCCTCTATCCCATCCCATATTATCACTTTATGTTGGAGAAACATTGACTGATTTGAGGTCAGAACCGAAAAGGAATTTGAAATGGGACCACCTGAGTTCTAATTTGACTCTCTAACCACTGTAAGACACCGATAGTAGTCTCACGAGTCATTTCAGTATGGAAGGGCTCTTGAAATGTGAGGGTCAATTGAGATTGCCAATTATGCATCCATGGGATAAAAAAAATGATCTCTTCACATGGCTGTTTGATGGCTTGGACTCAGATGCACAGTCTCTTAACGTCACTGCCATAACTCTCCTTTTACAAGCAAGCCTTAAGCACAGATAATACCATTCATTAGGAGAATAAGGCAGACACAGTGGAGCCCCGTCCTTAATCAATTTTCCTTGTTGATGCTCGAGGTACTTGTTGCAAGGAAGGCTTTAAAAACGTGGCATCTGGATGAACTCATCAGAGCCTCATTATTAGCATTCGTTTGTAGGATGCTATTTGAGAAGCTATTAAAGTGGATGGGTGAAGTTATCATTGCTCTGCTGTTTTATGGCCTTCCTTTTGTTTTCATAAGCGTCAGATCAAAGCTACACTAACTGCAAGGGATGGGGGAAAATGCTGTTGAACTCCACAAAAGTTGCATTCGTCTTTCTTCTGAGACTTGTTAGAAAATGCTCATTTCACCTTGAGGATTTGTACAGATGTCTAGCTTAGGGGATGTTTCCAGAAGTAAAGTGTGTAAAACATAATGTGTGTCTTTTAAAATGCACATGAGTAAAATGGGGATTCTTTGAAAAACTACACAGAAACATGATTTATTCAGAGAAGGAAATGGGAACAACATGTAATATTCCACTCAACATTGTGGTATACCACCTATGGGAGTTTCAGCTGCTGATATGCTGTCCGTACACCACACAAAACATACACTGGACAGCATCAAAGCTTGTGTAGTCAACATATTATATAACAAAATATTGTTGGTGGGACAAAATATATTATTTCCTAACAACAGTTTCACACAGACATGTCACAACAGTAATTTCATATGGGCAATTCTTTCTGTTTTTTTGAATTAAATAAATTAATTTAGACTGTTTTGAGTATCTTTCAATGAGTAAGTAGGTCAGAATATCTACATTGCTTCAAATAATGGGGTGTTTATACCAGGATCTTGCTTAATCAGCATTGGGAGATTTATGGCATAATTATATCATAATTCCTCAGAAGAAAATCAGTTGATTTTGGTGTGATGTACCCAGACCCATAGCCAGAAAAAAATGGGGGGGGGGGGAGGTTTGAAAATTTGTAGTGAATCATAAAGATTGGTCCATAACACAAGATATTTTAAATTCTATGACTCATTCTATATTTTATACGGACTTAAAATTTCTATTTTAGCTACAAAGTTTCAAGTTTAAAAAACCTGAAAATCTCATAATTGGCAATGTAGTGGTTACCAAAGAGTACCACAACACCTGTTGGAAACACTTGAAAATTCTGACAATACACTTTGACTGAAATCAGGCTCCATTGATAAACTTCTGTGGAGTGTAAGTCCAGACAGTCTTTTGCCCCATTGTGCTTTTTAGGTAAGTTTTCAAATGTTTAAGAGTTGAAAACCCTTCATTTGTAGTTGTTGACACTGGAAAATTTGCAGAAATCTGAAGAAGTTTCTTCACATTTGTAAAAAAAAAACCTCACAGACAAATATGTTTCCAATGCATTTGATAGTTTTTCTGCAGTTGTAATCATTTTCCATTTTCTACACTACAAGTCAAACTCTTCTATTGGCGTGTCAGTATCTTGAAGGCATTCATTGTAAAGTTTTGTGCAGTTGTTCAAGTTGGATTTTAAATGGCCACAATTAATAGGGAGGAACACTTGCAGTTCCTGAACTGCTTCCCTGTGCCTTGTAAACCTTTCTTGAAGCCAATTTAAAAAGAAGAAGTCCAGAAATGGGATGTACACATTTTGCCTATAGCCATTGGTGTTGGTGACGTTAACTGGATGTTGCTTTTGCAAGTCTGCCTTGAAAAGATGTAAGTAATCCTAACTTCTTCACCCATAGACTCCACCACTAATCCTGCTGTGTCAAAGATCTCCTGAAATTCTTTCACATATTCTGGCTTTTTCTAAGACACTGTTGACATGTTGCAGACTACCGAAAATGTTCATATCTATTCTTTGTAATGTTTTGCTAAGCTGAAGGAATGATAACAGAAGCTTTCTTAGGATGTGTTTGTTTACTACAAATTCAGCATTCAGAACAGATGGAAGAAGGTGTCAAGCTTGGGAAAAACTCTCACTGTTGTATAGAGGACTCTCTTTCAGTTCTTCAAGTGTTCTCATCACCGCATTGTACAGGTTAACAAAACATAAAAGTGTATCATGTTGCTCAATGCAACGGATTTCACAAAGCGGCAACAGGTTGTTTGCTCTTGATTCAGGGAAACAGTATTTTATATTTTTCTTCAACAGTTATAGCCAGATGGATGATGGTCTGAAGAAACTGCACACATATATTGTTCCTTGGCCATTTCTGAAAGGTGGAATGCTGCAAGTCTGTGCCAAGGCTAGATTGAATGAGTGAGCACTGCAGTGGACTTAGACAGCCATCAGATACTTCTGCGATTTAATTGTCTATTAACCACTAATATGACCACTCATATTAGTAGCTCCATCATATCCCTGTCCACACAAGTATTGAAAGTTTTGCCCAATTTTTCAATGACCCACACATATTACATTTTTAGAAACTACATACAATTAATTTAATCTGGTTCCAAGGTATTAAAAATACTTGATAGTTTAGGAGAAATTAAAGTATAAACTTTTAAAACAAGCACAAATTATAGTTGTTATATACCTGGAAACATTGTAAATTGTATTTAAACTTAACTTTTTCTTACGGAATGTAATGTGGAGAGTCCGATTCTGATGTCAGTTTTGGTGGATTATGTCATCTTCATGTCAAAAATGTCAATTAAATATCCATGTTGACAAGACATGGTCACTTTCACTATGTTGGCTATTGCAGATATTGCAATATAAATTGCTGGAAAGGTAGATAATCATAGTGTGAATAAATTATCAACATTTGGTTGAGATAGTGCTTGCAGGTCTGGAGGAACTCTCATTTTTGCTTTTCATAGACCTAGCATGGGGATTTGGTTAACCAGTTAAAACTCACCAGTAAACTGGGTTTTTTAAACTTTGCACATTTTGATTTACCCCCTTGGCTGTGGGATTGAATGCCCACTTTCGACGGGGACCCTTTGTCTGCATCTGCCACCATCAAGAGCCTGGGTGTTGTTCTAGACCCGCTGCTGTCAGTGGAGGCCTAGGTCGCCGCTCTCAGCAAACAGGCCTTTTTTCATCTCCGCCAGGCAAGACAGCTGGCACCTTACCTTACGAGAGAGGCCCTGGCAACTGTCATTCATGCTACTGTTACATCTAGACTGGACTACTGTAATGCACTATACGTTGGCCTTCCTAGATCTACGACCTGGAAGATTCGCATTGTACAGAACGCGGCAGCCAGGCTACTTACAAAAACGCCTTTGAATTGCCACATTGCGCCAACTCTTCAAAATTTACATTGGCTGCCAGTGGAATACCGGATTCTGTATAAGATGTTGGTCCTGACCTTTATTTATTTATTTATTTCGGGATTTTACCCCGCTCTTCTCAACCCCCGAGGGGGGACTCAGAGCGGCTTACAGTAAGGCACAATTCGATGCCCACACAGTAACAATATAAAACCCCAGAACCCTTCAACAATTAAAATACATTAAAATACATTAAAATACAATTATATTAGCATCATATGCATTCATTCCAGATTAAAACAATGTTCTGTCCATAAAAGCATTGGCTCTATTCATCCACTTTCCATTAAAATCCCATCTAAAATGCTGCCTTGTGCTGGTGTGCAAACGCCTGGTCCCACAGCCAGGATTATACTTTTTTCCTGAATGCCAGGAGGGATGAGGTGGATTGTACATCGATAGGGAGCGCATTCCACAGGTGGGGAGCCACCACCGAGAAGGCCCAATCCCTCACCCCACCAGCCTTATACCAGGGGTGGGCAATTACCGGCCCTCCAGGTGTTTTGGACTTCAACTCCCAGAAATTCTAACAGCTGGTAAACTGGCTGGTAATTGCCCACCCCTGCCTTATACGGTCAGGGGCCGATGTATCTCAGAGACTGCCTCTCACCATATGGCCATCAGTGGTCGCTTCGACCCTCTCAACATAACTTGCTCTATATACCAGGTCCCAAAGAAGTATGTCTTGTAAGCACAAGGCATAGGGCTTTTTCTATCTCTGCCCCAGCCTTATGGAACTCATTACCACCGTAAAGGAGAGCTATGCACAACCTGCGACCTTTTACTCAAGCACTTAAGACCTGGCTATTCAGTAGAACGTTTGATTTGTAATTTTAATTTTTATATTTGGTCTATGTAATATTTTATCCTGTTTTAACTTTGCTTTTCCCTAAATCGCCCAGAGCATCCTGGATGGAGGGTGATTAACAAATATTAAATTGATGATGATGATGATGATGATGAATGTATCAGCCTAGACTAAGCTGTTTAAAGAGTTTTTTTGTGACGTTTCTCCTCACAAGCTTTTCAAAAAACAAAAAGGATGCAGCCCGCTTCTGTCAAGATGTGTAGTTCATTCTATTCTCACTTTTAGGCTTTTCATATACTCTAAACCCTCTCCAAATTTGGAAATCCAAATGTAATCTAAGAAAGATATGAGCAGTATTTCCTGCCTTTCCTCACATAGTTTGTATGTATGTGTTTTAACTATTTCTCACCCATTTTCAACAGGGCTGATGCCAACATATGGGTATGTCATGACTGTGAAGGACTTTTAATCTAGAAGCTTTGAATCCTATGCCATGTCCCAATATTATCCTCTTCACTTTTTTCTGACATCAAGAATCCTGGCACTGAAAAAGGCTAAAACCTTGGATGTTTCCTCAGAGACTTTTCGATTTCCACCTCCGCTCTGAAATTGGACTGGCTTCAGGAGTAGAAATGCCAATTTTCTCTTTGGCCCTGGAACAGCAGGATTACAATGTTTGTTGTATTTTATAAACTAAAAATAAAAAAATAAAAACACCCTAAGAACTGAAAGGTAAGGAAAAGCTCAGAGTGCCTACAGTCAAAGGATCTCTATGAGTTTGTTGTTCAAACTGAATCTCCTGCTTTAAAAAAAATCAAAGAATTCATGCTTTTATATAAAAGTACTCCTTATTTTTAAAAATTAAAATCTAACGTTGCCTCTTTTATTTAGGGAAAGAGTGGCAGCAGCTCTTCATATGCTTTTGGACTGCAACTACCATCATTCCCCACCATTGACTGTGCTAGCTGGGGCTGATGGAGATTGTGTGACAGACAGCATCTATTGCATCAAGAAAGTGCACTTGCTCAAAATGTAGGCATGGTGCTATTCTTTTCAAGCCCCGTGACATCCTGTTTTTACTTGCTAACCTTGATAGTAAAACTTGATCAAAGGTTCTTGCTTGTGGGCTTAAAATGTATTTTCCAAATTCAATAAACCATGACCTGAGTAAATAAATATAAATTCTAGGCCCTTCGTAAGGTGAAATTGTTGAAACACATGTTATCAAATATGTTAACTGGTAGATGTTTCTTGCTGTACATCCATTCCAACTCTCAAAATATTTTTACTATTTGCTCTTCCAACTAGTGATCAAATAAAGAGAAAATCAAATAGGCTTTTCCCCCTCTTTGATAAATGAAGTAAGTTGGCTCTTTGCCACAAGGAAGATCGGTTTTAGAGTCTTGGTTGACATCATGGCCAAACTGCTGTCCAGTAGTATTAACAACTCAATTTGTATTGGTGGCCTTGTTTCATACTTTTTCATTGCTTTGGTAGTTTGAGGCTGGGAAAAGATATGAAGACTGGAAATGGACTAGGAGAGAATGTTGCTCTGTTGCTTACCTGCATGTCGAGTTTTCATATCTACCAGGTGATGTAGTGGTGGAGAGAAGAAATGGGTCACTCTTGTACATTTTGATTTGCCCATTACAAAAGGGCTGGGATGCCTTTTTACTATAGACCCGAGCTTTCTAAACTGTGTGTCCTGACACTTTTGTGTGTTGGCTATATTACATGGGTATGTCAAATAAGCATACGAAATTTGAATCTATGTGAAATAAGCAATAAATCATATATTTTAAAATATATAAACGAATGGTTTTCATGAGATATGTTGTGTCCCTATACATTTATCTATGAGTCTGTATTCCTTATAAGAGGTTGGTTAAACTTTTGGATTGCTAGTAAAACTGAATTATTGTGTCACAAAATGATGCATGCCTAAAAAGGTGTGTCACCAACATGAAATGTTGGGAAAGCTCTGCTATAGATCATTTGCTGCATTATTTACTACCAGTGAAGCTTATCTTCAGCAGTAACTTGTTTCAGTGTTAAGTAGTCTTGGTTGATTTTTAAAAAAGGTTCAAACTCATTTCGGATAAAGGGGGTGCTGGTGGTTCAATTCTAGAGTCACTTCCGAATTTTTCCCAAAAAAATCTCCATGAATTTGAACCGCTGACCTGTTAGTCAGCAGTCCTGCCGGCACAAGCGTTTAACCCATTGCGCTATCCGGGGCTCCAAGGGGCAATCACTTGGGATTTATCATAAGATGGCTGAAATCACATTGTAGAAAAAGTGTTCCCCAAGTTACCTCTGTGATCTGAAGGCTGAAATTTTTGATTCATGCACAAATAACTGAATACGGTAAGTTCTGGAGTGACCGAAAAAGGAGGATAATGATTCTTGCTCTGGGGCATTTTGAATTTTATGCTGACGACTTATTATGTCAGAAGTCTGACATCAAAATGAGCACTGAAAGACCTCCTGCCCCTGGTGATAATCCAAAATGAAATATCTTCTCTCTTTTTGTTACTATGGGCTTTATAACTTTCCTTAATTTAAAATGGCTATGTGCAAGATCCCTATATGTAAGGCCCCTCTGTTCACTTCTGTCTCTGGCTTGTTTACTTGTTGAAGAGATCAATCAGAAGCGGAGGAGAGTTGATAAGAGTCAACAAGCTCAGCTAAAATCAATTATTTTCATCATACCCAATCACAAACAGAGAAGTGTGAAAAGTCCCAAATGGAGTTTGCAGTTTTTATTAACATATCCTCTTTGTCACTTTCTCCTCCCACACATTAATGCATCTTCTCCATTTTCTCATGTAATGCACACCAGCCTTACACAGAAAGAGACACTTCCCACACACAGATGTATCCCTAATCCAGAGTTTAGAAACTTACTTTCTGGGATAGCAACTTTCAGAATTCTTCAGCCAGTATGGATAATACTTGAAAAAGGTGATCCTAAGTCCGGCTCTAGCCACTTCACTCCATTCATTGGAAACTCAGCATACACATACTAATGCTAAGGCATTTTGGTGCTTGAAACAGTGGTGCACACAATGCATCTCCATCAAGTATTTATTTATTTATTTATTATTCGGGCTTCTATGCCGCCGACTCTCTGAGGCTCGCGGCGGCTTACAGGAGCCGAAGGCACAATAAAATACAAGTATCTCAGGCTAACCAAATGATTAAGTCCCAGAGGCAGAACATATCTTGAGCTTCTCTATACCTGCCTGGCAAAAAAAGAAACCCATCATGAAACCACTAACAAAGGTGGTTTCATGTCACCTCAGATCTCCTTTTGGAGACAACCACATTATGGAACAAGTCAGCTCTACATTGAGAGATGATAGACAACACTGAAATCTATTTTGGTCTTTTCTCATAGTAAGAAAATTATAGGAAATGCACCTACTTTTCACTATGTTCTCCATCATCTTGTGCATACTCCATAACAATATGTTCCACTGTTTTTCTCTGCATGTGTTTCTCTTTCAAAATATCCTTTCAGAAGCTTTCCACCAATACAAACACACATCCTACCAAAAAAAGAGGGGTTAAAATTCCCAAGGGTTTTTAAAGGAGAAATGTTTATTTCTTAGAAAATACACTTTCTAGAAGGATACATTTGAGGGAGGGAAGAATCTTCGTGGAAGACCTGCTTTATATACTTATCAAGGACATGGAAAGCCCAGGGACCTGTGTGCAAGATGTGCTTAGAAACAAATTAGGTTCTTTCACAAATGAAATCCTTCTTGTTTGGAATGGGAGAAAATGATAGAATAAGTCATCTTCTCTACCACCACCAAATCATAATTCTGTTTAAGTTCATTTTTCTATCCATTTACAATATGACATGGACAAATTAACTGCACTGTGGCAACTATATGATACCGTAGTTGCCAAATCACAAGTTTGGCCCCAAGGTTCATGGGTGGATCATGGAACAGGGGTATTCCCTAGAATATATGTCAAATGGGTATGTTTTTTTAATACTTCAGTGGCCTAGCTGTTCTGCAGTTCATCCAGTTTGGGACCCAGTCCTTGACTGAACAAATCAAGAACCCCAGGTCTATTGTGGTACTCACCCGAACTAGCTCTGCATCATGGCTGTTTTTACAGCTACTTCCAATGACTAGCCTTCTAACCTTAAGCCATTTTGTCCCATTTTAAGCCAGTTGGACTGGGTCTAGTTCAGGCCAATCCATTGTGTAGATGGGACACCAGTGCCATTATCCACCATCAACACAGGAAAAGGGGATGAATTATGTCTGTGTTTGTACCATCACTCTAGCCACAGAGTAATGTGAGAGCGCTTGGCCATTGTGGTAGTCTCTGTTGGCATCAGAATGAGGCATTTACATGAGCCAGAAAAAAAGGGGGCATTCAGAAAACTCTTATACTGTCTAAAGTTCCTCTGCTCTAATAGCAAATGAGAGAAAAGGATGTCGAGAGAATGATTCATTGAGCAGTATGTTCCAATACTAACACAAGCTAAGCTATATAACGCCAAGCTGAAAACTCCAGGAAATGCACACTCTTCTTCTTTATGGACATTTATGCCATGCATAAAAGGAATGAAGCCTAATCTTTTGAAGGCTGACTGGACGGTTTGGGATTGTGAGTGTATTTATTCATTCAACAAAGCTGACAGTAGGGGGTAGGAAGAAAGCTTTGAGTTCCTAGTTAGGCTCTGATACTGAAATAATCCAGCTAATTTCTCTTTCATAAATGTGCCAGTTGGATGATCAAGTTTTTCACAAGGTTTGCCAGCTGCTCTGGTTCTCAATATCCCTTCTCTTTCAAAAGAGAAAAATAGAGGTGGGGAAGATCAATGTGATCAAAGAGCTAAGCTGTCATGTATGTTGTGCTTGCAGAAGAGGGAAATCCTTCTCAAGAAGGTGTAGAAAGAGTGATCTTTGATGAACTACTAGAGTTTGGCTCTGACCATTTCTAACAGACTGTGAATCAAACAATAGTTCCAAACAACTTCAAAAAGAACAGCCATAAAGACCACAATAGCAAACAACTCCACTCCATTGGCCCAAATACTCTCCCAACATAGCCAAGTAAGATCTTGCGTGGAATCATAATACTTTGAGGTTGGTGTGAAGGTGGATGTGATAGATTTCTGGATTAGCAAGGAATTGATCTAAATGGTCCTTGGGATCCCTTCCAACCCATGACTCCAGAATTCTATGATTTCATGATCAACTGGAAAGAGGGATAGACAAAGAGAGCGAGTGAAGCTTCCTATAACATTCATCCACAGATATTCCAAAGAGGCCCAAACCAGACAAACCTTTATTGATTAAACATTTACAACCTATTTAATTAAGGACATCAGATTATGTTTTTCAGTGCACTTTCATGGCAAGCATTGTTGCTGGCATCTTGTGTCTTATGTTCATTAATATCACATTAAAACAAGGAGATTATCATGGTTTAACAAACAACTCCGGGCTGCAAGCGGCTCAATGGCTCTATTACAAAGCTAACATAAGGGTGTCCTGAAAAAATAAAAGAATGAATGGAATTAGGATTCCGCTTTGCATATATGATTGCTGACATTTTTAAATAAAAGCCTTAATTGATAAACAAGAGCTGCGAACGTGACCATTTGCCCCCCACTCTGTTATTATGGCTGATAATGAAAAGGCATTGCGCAATTTGAAAAGAGGACCACAGGATTTCATGCTGATAATGGCTTTTAACAGAATGCCAAAAAGAACAAGCCATTAATGTCTGAGGCACAAAGGATGATCATGGTGTGATTATGAGAATATTGTGATTTAGCAGAATTATGCAGAGCCTTTGTCCAAATGCTGTTTGTGTTTAATGGACAGAAAAACAGCAGGGCTGTGTTCTTTTTTTCTTTATAAAACAGGTATTTGGATAAAGTCCAAATCTGCTAAGGCAATAAAATTCCAGTCATCTTAAGTCAGTGAAAAAATAACATTCCCTAACAGCTTTTATTCCCCGTGGTGAAAATTAGGAAGTCTATTAAGGGCCAAATCTGTAAATGGATAGAAATTTGGATTTTTATATATAAGGGTAGGACTGACTTTACCTTTGAATTATGTGAAGATGTTATGTTTTAGCCATAAGTTATTTTCAGAAACATTTTATTCATAATTGTAATAATTTTTTCAGCTATTTTATACTTTTACGCTGTTGAGAAACTATGTCTTAAAAACAATAATTAGTCCTAATCTGACTCAGTGTAACTTATATAAGTACAGTACAGCCCCCATATCTGCAGGGGATACTTTCTCAGAATTGCTGCTGTTAGTGAAAATTGAGGAAAATAACAAACCCTATTGAACAAATGACTTCTAGTGGATGCGTATCAGAGTTCTGCTGAAGGACCTGGGGCATGCTTAGGCCATACAACTCTCTAGGTCAGCATTTCCCGACCCCGGGGCCTGGACTCTTGGGAGGGTCATGAAGCGGTGTCAGAGGGATCACCAAAGACCATCAGAAAATATAGTATTTTTTGTTGGTCATGCGGGTTCTATGTGGAAGGTTTGGCCTAATCCTATCATTGGTGGGGTTCAAAATTCCAGAAACTACAACTACCAGATCTCAAGATGTATTTTCCCCAGACTCCACCAGTGTTCACATTTGGGCATATTGAGTATCAAGTTTGGTCCAGATCCAGCATTGCTTGAGTTCACAGTGCTCTCTTAATGTAGGTGAACTGCAAATCCAAATCTTAAGGTCAATGTCCACCAAACCCTTCCAGTATTTTCTGTTGGTAATAGAAGTCCTGTGTGCCAAGTTTGCTTCAGTTCCCTTGTTGCTGTTCAGAATGCTCTTCGATTGTAGGAGAACTATAAATCCCCAAATGACAAAATCAATCCCCCAACTACCCCCCTCCCCACTTGAATTTGAGTATATCAAGTATTTGTACCAAATTTGGTCCAGTAAATTAAAATACATCCTGCATATCAGATATTTACATTGCTTCATAACAGTAGCAAAATTACAGTTATTAAGTAGTGACTAAAATAATTTTATGGTTGGGGGTCACCACAACATGAGGAACCGTATCAAAGGGTCACAACATTAGGTAGATTGAGAAACACTGCTCCAGGGACCCATCTACACTGCTATATAAAATCTAGATTATCTGCTTTGAACTGGATTATATGGGAGTGTAGACTCATATAATCCATTTCAAAGCAGAAATTGTGGATTGTCTGATTTGATAATCTGGATTATATAGCAGTGTAGAAGAGGCCTAGGTTCTATGAGATGCTTCTGTAGTAATTGGACTAGGACTGCAGATAAGAGGTATTGGAAAGTACACAATCTATTGGAAATTCCAGTGCACCATAATAAGCTTATTGCAAAGGTAAAATGATGTCACATCGTTTTGGCAAATGTGAACCTCTGTGAACATAGAGACCACCTGAAAACCATTAGTCAAGAAAACCAGAAGTCAAACCCTAAGACAAGTGATATTCATAAAACATTAATGTAATAGCTCACAGGTAGCTCAGCTGTTAAACTGAGGAACCATGTCTTTAAACGGCCAAGGATAAAGACAGGGTACTGCAAATATATATCTGGTTAGCAGAAGATGGTGGTTTGAAGTAGAATTTGCAATTGTATTGTTGTTGTCCAAAAAATATACACTTACACTCCCTTAAAACCTCTTATTTAAGACATGCACTCAAAAGACAAAACAAAGTAGTCTTCTTTGAAAAATAATGTATCTTGTTTACTAACAAACTTGTAGGTTCATATTCACCATACTGGCACATAGTCTTGAAATGTCTTTAAATATATCTGTACATGGGCACACCTCCACCTCCAAAGAGGTCTGAAACCAAACTTATTTCATTGAAGTCCATAAGCATACATCCACCTTCAATGAAGTCCAAAAGCATACTGTACACAAAATGGAGTCCTAAAACTGCACATGCTCAGTACAATTACATTTACAACTCCTCCCACATCAAAAAGGGAAGCCAAACTGGCAAATCAACATACACATAGGATGCAGGGCAATAATTGTATACATTAAAAACATTTAGTGGAGGCTTGGAAGGTTGCTATTTCCGACAATAGCATATGCATGCCTGGCAAGCATATGCTAAAACCAGAAGGCCCAAGATAGAGAAACAACTCACCTGGCTGAAGACAAGCCACAGAGATTTATTGTAATCTGGCCAAAAAGGATGGAAGTACAAGCAATTTGCTTCAAACTGTACAAGCATAAGGATACAGAGAAACTCAAAGACTGTTGTGGTTTGTCAGTCTATGCAGAAGCTTATCAGCAGACTTCCCAGTTCCAGCCCTCTGTCAATTCACACAGAGTCAGAGTAAATGGAAAAACAAACTTTTATTCTTAAGTAAGCAGAGATAAATTTGCAGCTTTAACAACAAAAAAACCAGCCTTGAAAATAAACTTAGTCCATTGCAGATAATAACTCACACAAAGTCCAATGCATTACAACCATGCATTATCTGCTTCTTCAGTGGTGCAAGGAGTCCTGTATTAAATGGTCCAGAACTTCAGCAAGTCCTGTAGTACGTCCATGGTAGAATTGCCATCAGTCTCTCCATGAACTACAGTCTTCACAATCTCCTTCCTCACACACCAATCAAGGAAACATCCTCGTGATATCCTCCATGCAGGGAGTGGCTCAAGCTAAATTGCTTAATTATCCAGGTGTTCTTCCTCAACACACACCCAAACAGAAGATGATCCTTGCAAATACTTAACTAGTACACATCCATATTCTGTAACAAAGACATCTTATACAGTTCTGACAGCCATTCAAACCTCCCTCCTCTGATTGGCCAGAAAAGAGGCTGGCTAGGTTCCATGCCAGGATTGGCTGAAGGCTCTGCTGATATCATGGCCCCCAGGTGGGTATTCCCTTGGTGAAGATTGGTCAGGCAAAGGATCAGGAGTAGACAATGCTAGTGGTATGTTGATCAACTTTTGACTAGTTCAACTGTCCAGTTCCATTTCAAACAATTAGGAAACAAACGTGCAAGACTCAGAAACAAATGTGCTACTTCTGGGTTGTATGGCTGAGTTCTAGCAGCATTTTATCCAGATGTTTTGTCTGCATCTGTGGCCGAGCAATCAGGGGCTGGATTGTCAATAAAAGAGTTAAGGAATGTACATATTTTTAAGTCTCTGTTTCTGCGGGGAAAACAGGCTCTCAGCTTTGGGAGAATCACACAAGCTTTTCTGAGCTAATCTGGCTGGTACAGGGGATTGTCTACCTTTACATATAAACAATGAATATGATGATTATCTGACTTGGGCATCAGCCAGGGGAATTTGTCCCACCTTTCTATTCTTAGGGGATAATCTTATTTATTATTTATTTACTACATTTATACACTGCCCCTCTCAGCCCAGGGGCAACTCAGAGCGGTCGCTTAGCAGTAGGCTTAGCAAAGAGGATGGCTATCACTAGGCAAAAAAAAAATTAAACAATTTTATAAAGCAGTTCATATACAATGTATACAGGAAATGGATACAATGTACAGTTAGAAGATACAAGTTACGCAAAATCATAAAGTTGATACAGTTTATTGAAGGGTTAATAAATACTATAGAATTTAGGAATTTGCAGTTGCTGCTGGTTCGGTCTTGATCTTCCAATGCTTTGAACTTGTGCAAGTCCAGAAAATATCTTTTTAAAAACAGGAAAAATTCTGAACCCTTGGTGAACTATAAATCTTCCAGGGATGAGGGGGTTACTGTGCCTCAATAACACTTCCATCCAACGTTATTTATTTAATAGGATTTACTGTTATCCATGATTGTCTATGGGAAATTAAGAACATTTCGGAAGTGTTCCTCAGTGTGAAATGAAAGAAATATACCCACATATATTGCAACTAGTCCAATGGGTGGCAGCCAGATTACTAACTGGAGCTACATACAGGGAGCATACCACCCCCCTGTTCTGTCAGCTCCACTGGCTGCCTGTCCAATTCCGAGCTCAATTCAAAGTGCTGGTTTTGACCTATAAAGCTCTATATGGTTCTGGCCCAGCTTACTTGTCTGAACGCATCAGCCTCTACGTCCCACCTTGTAATTTAAGATCATCTGGGGAGACCCTGCTCTCGCTCCTGCCGACTTCTCAAACGCAGTTGGTGGGGACGAGAGATAGGGCCTTCTCAGTGGTGGCTCCCCATCTGTGGAACATGCTTCCAAGTGACATACGATCAACCCCATCCCTCCTGGCATTCAGGAAAAAAGTGAAATCTTGGCTATGGGACCAGGCGTTTGCACATTAGCACAATACAGCACTTTAGATTGATTGTAATGGCAAGTTGATGGATATGGCTCAATGCTCCTATTATGGACGGAACACTGTTTTAAGTGAATGTATATCATGTATTAATGTTAATTGTATTTTAATGTATTTTAATGCTCAATGTTTTTGGTTTTATATTGTATTATACTGTGTTTCGGAATCAAATTGTTGCCTTTGTTAGGCCGCTCTGAGTCTCCCCTCGGGGGTTGAGAAGAGCGGGGTAGAAATGTTGGAAATAATAATAACAACATACTGAGATAAGCTTGTCATTTCATACTTCCTTTGTCCTTTGTTCCTACAGGGTTTAAATAGACATTACATTTTTTGCATATCACACCAAGAAGTCTCTCCCCTACCCCCACACACCCACCCTGTAAGTAAAGGATATCATTTTGGACTGCATGTGCTATATAAGAGTTGTTCTAAACCTCCCTTAGCTTCTTTTTGTGTCTTGAAAGTCTCTCCTCCACCCACACAGAAGGGAAGAAAGATGTGTATTTGTCTGTTTTCATCCACTATTACCAATAGTTCTTCTTCCTCTTCTTCAGCTCCAATAGACACTAAGAAGGGTGAATTCAAGCATAAAGCACAGGCCACGTATAAGGCCACAAACTTCATTCTTGTACTCTCCAAACTCTCCTAGTTATCATAATTCTAAAACTATCTTAATAATGTATGTATTTTGACAGCCTTAATAGCTAGGAAATAAGTATGCAGACATATTTTGCAATAATGGAGTAGGGCAAATAGCATCGGCAAGCAATCTCTTATATGGCATTGTCTTCTTTCTTATGTAAAGATCAGTAATTAGCAGGCCTTCACATGTTGCTTGATGGTAACTTCAAGCATCCTGCATTATTGGCTGTGCAGAACTCTTGGGATTTATAATCCAAAAACATCTTGAGGGTGACATGATAATCATTTATATTCTAATGAGTCCTCATTACTGCTTGTGCACATATTTCAGTATACTTCTAATTTCTGTTCATATATTGGATGATCCACTAATGCTAACAACTGATTACAAGTTCATAAAATCAATCTGTTTACCAGCATATCTCAGCTCTGCTTTTGACGCATGGCACTAACCACCAAAACATACTTAAAATACAGTGCTGCTTGGAGACATTCTTTCAAATATTTCTATTCTGACACTTGGAAAAAAGAAAGAGAGTAAGGGGAACATGAGGTAGAACACTCTTTACAGTGGCCTACCTCTGTCAGTGACCTGGAAACTTAAGTTAGTGCAGAACGCCACAGCTCGATTGCTCGCAGGCGTTCCTGCATGCCACCACATTACACCTATCCTGCAGGAGCTGCACTGGCTGCCTGTCGAATTCCGGATCACCTTCAAAGTGTTAGTTTTGGCTTTCAAGGCCTTACATGGTTTGGGGCCAATGTACCTGAGGGACCGCCTTATCCCATATTGTCCCATGAGATCACTGAGATCAGAAGATCAGGATTTTCTCCTCATTTTGAGTGTTAAAGTTTACCACCTTACCTCGATGAGGAGAAGGGCGTTTTCTATCATTGCTGTCACGATGCACAGACTTGACCGGCCCCTTAATCACACACACAGAAACGGACTGAAGGCTAACTACTTTATTGAATATAAAGAAACAGTTCAAAAGGAATATTGTCCATAAAAATAGCAAAAGCAATCCAAAGGCTGTAAGCAATCAATTGACCAAAAGCAGCTTGGTGAATAATCCAAAAGGCTTGGCAAAGGTCCGCACAGCAGTGCGGATTCAGGAACAAAACAAGGTACACGATACAAGACAAGACTTGGTGGACACTAGCCAGCTTAGCTCCGTTGACCAACTTACACGTCTACACAGAAGAGACGTGGCCGAAGTACTGGGGATTAGTTCCCACGGATCCTATACTTAATCTTTCGGCCAAGGTCCCCGACGCTCTAGGCTTCGTCGTCTCCAATCTCTGCTGACGGACCTCGGCCTGTCTAGGCTATGGTACCATCCCCTTCTGCTAGACTCGATGCTTCGTCTCCTATCAAAGGTTCGACCTTGTCTCCCGGCACCTGGATCTCTATCTCCATGAGAGCTCTCCTCCCTAGAATCTTCCCAGCCGCTTTCTTCCATACTTTCACTCACAGGATCTTGTGAGCCTCTCCCACCCAGCCGTTCATACGTTTTGCTATCACTGCTTTCCATTTGCACCTGGTTATCTGTCTCGTCGTAAGGGTCAAGCCAACCTCCTACCCATGCCAAACTTTCTGTGGGCGAAGGAGGCCCCGAGATGGGAAACGCTCCTTCTGGTAACCCTTCTAAATCCTCTTCAGAATCTACCTCTGCTGCTGCAGGCCCTAATGCTAATGGTACCCCCGGTCCCGTTCCCTGGCCCCCAGGCACAAACGAGAACTGCTGTGCTACACTATCCCCCCCCTCAGGGCCCCTCCGAGGCCTCCCTCAAGGCTTGGGTTTGTCAAGGTAATTGCGGTGAAACCGAGCAACAATGTCCGGGGCGTGAACATCTCGAGCCGGCGTCCAGGAACGTTCTTCCGGCCCAAAGCCGTTCCAGTCAATCAAATACTCCAGCTTCCGGTATCTGATGCGTGCATCCAGGATGTCCTGCACCTCGAACTCCTCCTCACCGGCACGCATCACAGGGGGAGGGGGCGGCTGCGTCACATCAGGCCGCACCCCCTTCGCCGGGCGGAGCAAAGAACGGTGAAACACAGGGTGGATCTTCATGTCCGCAGGGAGTTGTAGTTTGAAAGCAACAGGCCCCACCTTCTCCAACACTTTGTAAGGGCCCAGAAATCTCGCATCCAGCTTGCGGCTAGGCCTCTGCGTGGGCAGATTCTTGGTAGACAGCCAAACTTTATCCCCCACCAGGATCTCAGGGCCCTCCTGGCACCGCCGATCAGCCATCCGCTTGTACTCCGCTTTAGCCTGGTCCAATTGAGTACGTAGCAAGTCTTGGAGCGCAGTGAGCTCCCGAAGCCAATCTTCTGCCGCCGGCACTTCCCCAGACGGGTCTACCAGAGGGTAGAACCGAGGATGGTGTCCATAGTTAGCAAAGAAAGGAGTATCTTTGATGGATTCCTGCATCGCATTGTTGTAGGCAAACTCCGCCAAAGACAACAAGGACGCCCAGTTGTTTTGCTGATAGTTGACATAGCACCGTAGATACTGTTCCAAGGTGGCATTAACCCTTTCGGTTTGCCCGTCGGACTGGGGGTGATGAGCCGTGGACATCCGAACATCAATCCCCAGCAACTTCTGGACAGCCTTCCACAACTGGGAAGTGAATTGGGTGCCGCGGTCCGTCACCAAACTCTGTGGAAGTCCATGCAACCGAAACACATGTTGCACAAACATATCAGCAGTCTCTCTTGCAGTAGGCACCCCCACACAGGGAATGAAGTGTCCCATCTTGGTGAAACAGTCCACCACGACCAGGATCGTGGTGAAGCCCTTGGACTTGGGCAGGTCGGTGATGAAATCGGCCGAAATCATCTTCCAGGGCGCGGAAGAGGTCGGAAGTGGCTGGAGCAAGCCGGCCGGCTTGCCCCCCTGGTTCTTGGCCCGCTGACACACAGGGCAAGAGCCCACATAGTCCTCCACATCCCTCCGCACTTTAAGCCACCAAAAATCCCGTAACACCAACTGTAGGGTCTTGAAGAGCCCAAAGTGTCCTGCGGCCCGGCTATCATGGCAAAGTTTGAGAATGTCCTCCCTCTCGGGCCCAGGGGAAACATAGACAGAGTCGCGGTGGTAGAGCACCCCGTTCTTTACCTGGAAAGGGGCTTGCACCCCCTTGGTCAGCTGCTCTTGCACGCAAGGATCGTCCCGTTGGCGCGCCTGGACCCGGTCACTCAGAGGTCTCTTATCCCCAGGGGTCGGCGGGGCCACTGGAGGGTTTACAGGGGCTGCCCGAGCAGCCGCAAAGTTCTCCGCTTTCAGCAAACACGCCTCGGAAAGCCCTTCTCCGCCACGAACATACTCTGGCTTCCGGGACAAAGCGTCAGCTTGCTTGGTCTGTTTGGGGGTCACATAGTGGATGCGGAAATTGAATCTCTCAAAGAACAGGGACCATCTCTGTTGCCTCTGGTTGAATTTGCGCTGGGTCTTCAAATTCCGGTGGTCAGTGTGAACTTCCACCGGGAATTTGGCCCCTTCAAGGAGATGTCTCCAAACTTCAAAGGCTACCTTGATGGCCAGGAGCTCCTTCTCCCAAATAGTATAGTTCTTTTCCGGAGCCGTCAGCTGCCGGGAGTAGTAGGCACAGGGCAACAAGTCCGTCCCCTGCGGCTGTAGCAGGATCGCTCCCACTGCTACATCCGAGGCATCAGCTTGCACGATGAAAGGGGTGCGGGGGTTGGGGTGCTGCAGAAGCGGCTGGGTGGTGAACAGCTGCTTCAACTTGCGGAAACCCACGTCCGCCTCCGATGTCCACCGGAACGGCACCTTTCCCCGCAGGCACTGGGTGATAGGATCAGCCCACTTGGCAAAGTCAGGAATGAACTTTCTGTAGTAGTTGGCAAAGCCCAGGAATCTTTGAATGTCTTTTTTGCTGGCCGGAGCCGTCCAGTCAGCCACAGCTTGGACCTTGGTGTCATCCATGGCAATGCCCATAGGCGAGATGCAATAGCCCAGAAAGTCCACCTCACGCAGGTCAAAAGCACATTTGTCCAGCTTAGCATAGAGCCCGTGGGCCCTCAGTCTCTGGAGCACTTCCTTGACATGGCGGTCATGGGTCGCCTGATCCGGAGAAAAAATCAGCAGGTTGTCCAGGTAGACTGCCAGATAACGATCCAACAGGTCCCGGAAAATGTCATTCATGAAATGTTGGAAACAGGCTGGGGCGTTGCACAAACCGAATCCCATCACCAGGTATTTGAAACTTCCCCACTTGGTCTGGAAGGCCGTCTTCCATTCGTCGCCCTGATGAATCCGCACAAGATTGTAAGCACCCCTCAAGTCCAGTTTAGTGAACACCTTGGCTCCCCACATCCGCTTCAACAGCTCGGGGATCAGGGGTAGGGGGTGGCGGTTCCGAATCGTGATCTTGTTGAGCTCCCGATAGTCATTATAGAACCGCAGTTCCCCCGATTTCTTCTTGACAAAAAGAATGGGCGTCCCGGCCGGGGACTGAGAAGGCTGAATGAAGCCCTTCCGCAGATTCTCATCCAGGAAATCTCGGAGAGCCTGTTGCTCTGGTTCCGAGAGAGGGTAGAGTCTCCCCCGCGGGATAGGGGCTCCCGGTTCTAATTCAATGGCACAATCATAGGGCCGGTGTGGAGGCAAACGTTCCGCCTCCTTCTCGCTGAACACATCCCAAAATCCGGCATATTTCTTGGGCAGCGTGGCAACGTTTTCCACCTCCTGCGCCTGACAGGCCCGTGCCGTCATGCAGTAGCTCTGGCAATGGTCAGAAGAAAAAACTAACTGTCTCTTGGCCCAGGAGATCTGGGGATCATGCAGTGCGAGCCACACAATGCCCAGGACGATAGGGAAATCCGGTAACTTGGTCACAAGAAAGGAAATGTTCTCTTTATGGGAGCTGGTCCACAACTTGGTAGGGGCTGTATATTGGGTCACAGCCCCTGTTTTCAGAGTTCTCCCATCAATAGTCTGTACACCCTTTGGCTCTTGGAGATCAAGATATTGTAATCCGGCAGACTTGGCATAGTCTGCATCGATGAAATTGTTGGTGGCCCCCGAGTCGATCATGGCATGGACCATCATCGGCCCCTTCTCTGGCGACCAGAGGCTGACCATCACTAGGAACAATTGTCCAGTCTTGGGTTCAGGGGGGAGGTTAGCGACTTCGGCCGAGTGAGCGAACCCTCTTACACCCGGCCGTTCCCTTCCCCCGTCGCCTGGATTGCTTCCTCGGCCTCCGGGGCCCCTCCAAGGGCGGCTGAGGCCCGAGGAGTCTTTCCCCGTGGTTTCTGGGGGCATTCTCTAGAAAAATGTCCAGCTCCTCCGCAATACCAACACAGGTTTAGGCGTTGGCGGCGTGCTTTTTTCGCCGAATCCACCTTGGGGCGTACAGTTCCAAGCTACATGGGCTCCGGCTCATCCAAGAGTTGGGGAGCCGGGGCAAACTGTCGGGGCAAGAACTGGCCGGCCCCCGACTCCTTCCTCGCCGCCGGCTTCTCCACTGTGCCTTTATCCCAACACCTCCGGGTCTGCAACCCCGCTTCTACTCGTAAGCTCAAGGGGATTGCCGCCTCTAGGTCCGCGGGACGGCCATGTCCTCTCACCATCTCTTGTTGCATCTCCGCTGACAACCCTTTGATGTACTGGTAACGAAGAGCAGAGGGGTTCCAATCCACCTGAGCAGCCAGCACATGGAAACGGGAAATATACAGGAACAAGGACATGTCCCTCATCGACAGCCGGTCCAAATCCCGCTCGGCTAACTCCGCATTCACTGGGGCTCCCCAAATCACCTTGATGGCATCCATAAAGGCTCTCAACGTGGTCGCCCATGCTGCTGCCGTTCCTTCCAACAGGTTGTAGACAAAGCCCACCTGGGCCCGAACGTTGGCAAACTCATTGGGCCGGAGCTCCAGGTACATGTCCACTTGGCCGAGAAACACCTCGACTTGAGCCAGATTGCCTCCGAATCGTGCAGGCACGGACACCCCGGGGTGCCGTCCGGCCCTGGTACGCAGCTCCCCCAGTTCTTGCTGCATCTCGGCCACTTGGGCATCCGACGGCCGGGTCATGGCGACCACGTTCGTTGGGCACTTCTTGCGGCATCCTGTGATGTGAGTAAGGGGTTCTTGGAGTACTTCGGCCAACTGTCACGATGCACAGACTTGACCGGCCCCTTAATCACACACACAGAGACGGACTGAAGGCTAACTACTTTATTGAATATAAAGAAACAGTTCAAAAGGAATATTGTCCATAAAAATAGCAAAAGCAATCCAAAGGCTGTAAGCAATCAATTGACCAAAAGCAGCTTGGTGAATAATCCAAAAGGCTTGGCAAAGGTCCGCACAGCAGTGCGGATTCAGGAACAAAGCAAGGTACACGATACAAGGCAAGACTTGGTGGCCACTAGCCAACTTAGCTCCGTGGACCAACTTCGCTACACGTCTAATCAGAAGAGACGTGGCCGAAGTACTGGGGATTAGTTCCCACGGATCCTATACTTAATCTTTCGGCCAAGGTCCCCGATGCTCTAGGCTTCGTCGTCTCCAATCTCTGCTGATGGACCTCGGCCTGTCTAGGCTATGGTACCATCCCCTTCTGCTAGACTCGATGCTTCGTCTCCTATCAAAGGTTCGACCTTGTCTCCCGGCACCTGGGTCTCTATCTCCATGAGAGCTCTCCTCCCTAGAATCTTCCCAGCCGCTTTCTTCCATACTTTCACTCACAGGATCTTGTGAGCCTCTCCCACCCGGCCGTTCATACGTTTCGCTATCACTGCTTTCCATTTGCACCTGGTTATCTGTCTCTAAATAAGGGTCAAGCCAACCTCCTTCCCATGCCAAACTTTCTGTGGGCGAAGGAGGCCCCGAGATGGGAAACGCTCCTTCTGGTAACCCTTCTAAATCCTCTTCAGAATCTACCTCTGCTGCTGCAGGCCCTACCGTTCCCTGGCCCCCAGGCACAAACGAGAACTGCTGTGCTACAATTGCCCCCACGCTTTGGAACTCCTTACCACCGGAGATTAGGTCACTCCGAGACCTTATGGCATTCCAGAAGGCATGCAAGACCTGGTTATTCCGACAGGCCTTTGTAACCTGAGATGGTCTTAGCTGTATATATTAATTTTAACGTTAAACGATTTGCTGTATTTTAATGTTTATTCATGTTGCTGTATTATGTCGTGATTTGTGAGCTGCCCCGAGCCACCTGGGAGTGGCGGCCAAGAAATCAAATAATTAAATTAAATTAAATTAAAACAGAGAGCTGTGGAACTGGCTTGGTGCTCTCACACCTGGCTCAGTTTGATCACGTGTCTTAAATACAGATTATAAGTGCACTGCAGAAGGCCAGCAGCAGCATACTGGCTAAAAATCAACACTGACTAAGTCATTGTAGTGTAACAAAAACTACGGAAGGCCATATTAATTTTTTTGCTATACAGAAATCCAAGTAGGAAGAAAGTGTTTTTAATGGTTTTGGTGAGATATTCCCCAGTTCACTAAGCCACAAGCATACATAATTTGAAAGTCTGGCCCAGGCCTGGGTTTACTACACCACTACAACTCAACTTTATTTCTTATGAGTCGCCCTCCACCAAAGGTGCTCTGGGCGACTTACACAATTAAAATAAACAGACTACATAGTCACAGCTTGTTACTTGTTACAACTTCCTGATAGCTCTTCCTATATGGAAAAAATGCCCTAAATGGCAAATCATGGGTCCACATGGCTTTGGAAGAAACCATTTGTGGTCTCCTATTCCCCTAAGCCTGATTTGCGGTCTATGTCCTCCACACAGTTGACCATGCCTGAATGTGTGATGGATCCTGATTATATAAGGTGGCCAATTTACATGTTCAAAGACACTTTCTAGACATCATGTGGAGAATAAGGATAGATATCTTTGCTAGATATTGAAAATCAATATATTCTAGAGCTTGTTGGAACCCCCAGTGTGCCATTAGCAATAATAGTCTGCTACTGATACTTTATCCCATGTCCTCATTTTCATGTCAATAACACACTGAAGAAACAATCACAACTAATCAGAGAAATGATACATTTTAGAGCCTATGGAAGCAGCAATGTCCATTGTCCTCCCCGCAATTAACTCTCTGCCCATTAGAGTGATGAAGCAGATGCTCAACATAACTTTTCCATCAGCTACTTTCATTACATGCAATTCCCACTAAACATATAATGTGCTCAGACAAAAACTCTCCTTATAGTCCTGCATATGCAAATTTTAAATGGTCGAAGTAGATGCATCCCATAAAACAAAGCAAGAGGTTCCACCTCCTCCTGTCTCCCCTTTTTCATATGGATGTTTATCTGCTTCCACTTCCTTTCCCTGATTAGACAAACATCCCTGCTGTTGAAACCATTATGAAGCTACTTATGAGTCCATCAGATGAAGGAGAAGGAGGGCAGTGTGACACTGCATTTTGGGAACATAAAATGGGGCTTTGTTCTTTTCACAAAGCAACAGCAATCTCATTTCTATGCACTGCAAACAAAATGCTTTTAGGATCAATAAACACTGGACTACGCATTAACCACACTGGACAAGCAAATCATCATGCACATGAGACTGAATTGTTTTACCCAGGATAAGAGATGCTTCAAACAAGTATTTTAGCTCGCTGATGTTCTGCAGAACAGAATGGTTTCAGATATTTATATTCTTTAGTGCATCCCATCATCACATGCTGACATGGGTATTAAGATGTTTTTGGGCACAATCGATTGTCATAATCCCCACTGTCTTTTTAGGGATTTGATGCCAACCAAAAATCTCAAAGTAATGATTGAACTGTTTGGGGGCACAGGATCCTGGCTGATGGTTGGAGGGGAGAAGAAAAGGAAAATTGGGAAAGTAGGAGAGAAATTGGAATGGTATGGCTGGAAACATCCCCAGAAATACTGTGTATGCCTCATTATCATTTTTATTTCAGACATACATTCCGGATTTAACAAAGCAACATCCTGAGTCTGTATGTTCAAAATTGAATGCACTAGAGAAATTCTCCATCTCTTTGAATCAATGTAAATAGTAGGCATGATAACAAATCGAAAAATGGCGATTCTAAAATCAAATGGGGGATTTTTTTTTTGATTAGTATATCAAAGACTTACAAAAAAATTCCCAAAATTTTCGGAAATGTAACTTAAGTACTAACGAAATTCGTTAGAAATTCGTATGCCAGAGCATGCGCTTTCCAGATGGTTTTGGCCTACAACTCCCAGAAATCCTAACAGCTGGTAAATTGGCTGGGATTTCTGGGAGTTGTAGGCCAAAACTTGAATAAACCACACTGAATTCTAGATGGGACTCTCCAAATAGGAAGGAGGGAGGGAAAGAGGAAGGGAGGGAGGGAGGGGGTTTTCTATTCTTGGAAGCAGCAAAAGAAAAGGAGGAGGAGCCCCCCCCTCGCTCCTCGCTGCCTCTCTCTCACCCTGATCCTGAGGGAGCGAGGGGCCCAAGTTGGCCCAGGCTGAGAGGAAAAGGAAGAGGCCTGAGGCTGTGAGGAATGGTGGGAGTTGAAGTCCAAAACACGTACCTGGAGGGCTGCAGCTGGTCCCTGCGATGGGGCAAGGCAGAGCAACGGGGGAAGAGAAGCATCTGAGAGAGCGCCGGGAGAGAGAGGAAAAGCGTGCGCGCGTGTGTGTGTGTGTGAAGCAGGCCCCTGCAATGGGGCATGCATGGCAGCAGAGCAACAGGGAAGAGAAGGAGGGGAAGCCTGGAGAGAGGAGAAGCGTGCGCGTGTGTGTGTGTGTGTGAATCACTTTCCAGAATGCATTGCCTCTACCTAGCAGCAGCGTCACTTCCAGTTCCCCATAGAAATGCGGGAAAAAGAAGAAGCTGAATGAAGGCAGGAAGGAAATGAGGGGAGAAGTGAGTAGTACAATAATTAATTAATTAATAATTAAGAATTTCTAACGATCCTAACGCAAATTGTTGGCCTCACGGACCGTAAAAGGAAGTCCACTTCCTGGTTCGGGGCAGCGATCCGTAAAACAACAAAAGTCCCATTAATTACGGATTTCTAACGAATCAATTAGATTTCCGTTTCAATTTTAGCATGCCTAGTAAATAGCTTCACTTGGATAAAGGTCCAGCACATTGAGTTGAGGCCAAAACATCTTCAAAGTAGCCTCTAGAGCAGGCCTGGGCAAACTTTGGCCCTCCAAGTGTTTTGGACTTCAGCTCCCACAATTCCTAACAGCTTCAGGCCCCTTCCTTTTGCCCCTCAGCCGCTATAGCTTCAGGCCCCTTCCTTTTGCCCCTCAGCCTGAAGCTGTTAGGAATTGTGGGAGCTGAAATCCAAAACACTTGGAGGGCCAAAGTTTGCCCAGACCTGCTCTAGACCTTTAGTGGTCCAGTTCAACATTGTGATTCTTCCTCTGAAATATTCACCTATATTAAACAGGAAGCTAGTTTAGACTAATGTGATTTATTTCCCAATAAATGCGTCCAGAATTGAGCTGTGAAGCCGCACATGAACCAGACAGGTTTCTTCACCCTTCTGTGGCTATAAGGCTACATCTGCCCTTATACGGTGCCACTTAAATTGGTCTTTTGTGCAAGTGATGTTTGTTCTAGTCATTTAAATTACTTGACAAATGGAAAGCTCAGAGTGACCTATTTTTACATTCCATCTTGAACAAATCTTGTACAGCAGGTGAGTCTTGAATATGTATCAGTTCCCTTTGAGAAAACTCACCGTATCTTCTTTTCAGCAGAGAAAGGAGAATGCATCGCTAGAGAGTTTCCCAGTGTGAGAACACAGCATTTGCAAGGCAGGATGAAGGGGTGTGTGTGGGATTTTAAGGGGAAATAAGATGACTTATCATTGGTTATAACATTTTGGTCTATTTAGAAGAGATTTGGCCCAATAGGTATGTCATGGTGATAACAGCTTTAGTGTTCTGTTTAATTAACAATGCAGACCTATCAACCTACTTGAAGAAAACTACTTAGAAATGGAAGTCCCTCTGGCTGTTAATTTTTACATGCCTAAAGCCAGCTCTAACTTGGTACACAAGAGAGTAAACTATAAAAGATAAATGCTTTTCTTTATGCAAGGGGAGCCAACAATGAGTAATAAAGGAATATCAATTATTCACACAGCTTCCCAACAGCTAAGAATTTCAAGTGAAAAACCCTTGATAAATAGATTGTTAGATGAGCTTCGAGTAAAGAATAAGAAGTTTGTGGTGAAGGAAATGTCTAAAACAACAAGGGGGGAGCAGTCTATATAGAACAGTACAAAATTAGAACAGTGGACACATCCGCACAGAGATGTAGTCTTCCCGTAGTTGTGAACACTTCAAAAACTTATCTTTAAAACCAACTGTTTCGTGTGAAAAACAGCTGTAGCTATTCACATCCTTTCTTATACAGGTTATATTTCCTAATTTCTGTGTTTTTCCAATTTGTATTGGTTATGTCAAAGTGCAATGGTTAGGACATGTGAATAATCCTGCTTGGTGGTTTTTCTTGTCCATTCCTTGCCCCCAAGTCATTCAAGTTATATGATGTCATACAACCCCAATTAACATACTACCATGGTGAAATTCTTCTTACTTAGAATAAAATCTTCCTCAATTTGACTTCTAAATGCTTCTTTTCCAACACTTAGTCCTTTGCAGTTTTACATCATACAGTGCACAATTCGATCTCCATATGTGCAGGACCAGCACCTTTAGTTTCCTTTATCCATGTCCAACAAATATGCCCTCTTTGCCATTTTATGAGTACTAGTCCACAAGTCCTTCATTTCAAAAAGGTTTGCTATTATTCATAGTTTTTGTGTATCCACATAAAGTCTAGAAACACACATTGTATTATAATAGGGGTTCGCTTCAGAAGGAAGTCACACTGACTTCATGGGACTTATCCACAGTTTGGGGCTTATTGGATGTAATTCCAGACTTAATGTTCAGGGAGTACCTACTCAGAATTAAGACCAATTCCTTGGGATTACAATCTGGGATAAAGTATACAGTCCTGCAGTATTTTTCTTCTTGTTGTATTCCTTGATGGTTGATGATGATGATGATTATCATTATTATTCACTCGGCATTACTTCACGAATGAAAATTCTTAGGAAGGACTCATCCCACGCTTTTTACAAGTGCGTTGATGACTAAAAAGGCCAATCTGAGATTGACAAGTTCGGTTGCAGAAAGCACAGCAGAAAGTCTCCTTGGGTGATGTTGTTTCCAGGTTGCGGTTCTTTCTGTGTTGTCGTTTCTCTTTGAGACACATTTGGCGTGACTTCTCGAAAGAGGCCGCAGCATTGTGGATAGTGTGTCACCATGCCTCCCGATGTGAGGCCAGGGTGGACCATTGTTGGTGATCAATCTGGCCGAGTCTGAGATGTTGTTTCAGGGAGTCCTTATATCTCTTTTTGGGGCACCTCTCTTGTGCTGACCCGTGGTGAGTTCACCGTGGAGTAGTATCTTAGGGAGGCAGTAGTCCTCCATCCTAGAGACGTGCCCTGCCCAGAGCAGCTGTGTCCTCAATAGCACGGCCTTAATGTTGGTGATCCCTGATTGCTCAGGGATTGCTTAGGATTGTGCGAAGACAGCGCTGATGAAAGCGTTCGAGGAGTCGTAGGTGTTGGCGATAGGTGACCCATGTTTCAAACCCATATAGGAGAATAGACAGTATGATAGCTCTGTACACACTGGTTTTATTGCTTTGCCTCAGGTGCTTCTTGCTCCAGAGTCTTTTGTGAAGCCTTCCGAATGCACTATATGCCTTTGCTAATCTGTGATCTATCTCTTTATCAATCTTGGTGTCTGAAGAGATGATGCTTCCCAGGTAGGTGAACAACGGACTTAAGCACAGATTTGCCTATGCTGACGTGGGGATGATGGTGTTCTTCCTGTGGTGCGGGCTGGTAGAAAACTTCCATTTTCTTCAGGCTGACTTCCAGCCCAAACAGCTCTGCAGCTGTTGCAAGGCAGGATGTTATTATTATTATTAATAATAATAATAATAATGATCCTATGATAGAATTTTCTTGTCAAGATGTGTTCAGAAGGGGTTTTCTGTTATTTTGCTCTGAGGCTTAGTTCACAGGCTCCTACAACCTCATCACATTGAGGTCAGCTATCCAGGCAATAGCAGGGGGATTCGCCACAGATCGTGGCAAATCCAGTAGGGAGCATGGGGAACCTGTTGCTCCACAGCCCACATTGCCTGCCTTGGCCCTCACCTCATCCTATGTGGAGAAGCATCACTGCCCAGCTTCCCCCCATTGTTTATGCAACATGAGAAACCTCTCTTTAGGCACAGAGCCCCACTAAAAGTAGATCAACATCATGTGATGGGATCTAGTGGGCCTCGTGCCCAAAGAGAGGTCCAAGTGTCATAGGATGGGAAATTTTTGCCTGTCTGTAAAATCTTTACTTGGTTGTCATGGCTAAGTAGAGATTTTTAACCTGGTTCAGCAAAGTCTCAGATCCCATCTACACTTCCATATTAATGCAGTTTTAAGCCGCATTGCAATATATAGGCAGTGTGGACTTACGTAATGCAGTTTAATAAATGGGAGATATGAAAGGAAATTTCAGCTAGCCTTGGAAGAATTGCAAATATAATCTTGGCTTTGAGTCAGAAAAAAAGTCTTTTTATCTTCCATATGAAAGCTGGAGGGACAAGCCAATATGCTTCCACTTATGAATGTGGGCTGAAAAATAACAATGGCATTGATTGATACTTTGAGAGAACAAACATCAAAAATCAAGCAGCCAGGGAACTTTACATTTTGCTTCTCAAAGTGCTTATTTCTTTGAAAAAATACTGGACGGGATAAGACTTCATGGGAATGATTACTCGTTATGCCTGATGTTGGCATACATCATGTAAAAAGAGAATTTCCATACAGAAACACCAGCACATTGTCAGATACAATTAATTTTACTTTCACCTCAGTTTAGATCACCAGGTATTTCACATCTCAGCCAAAGCTTCTGCTAATCTTTTATTTAAAAATAAACATATGGAATTGTCATACAGTGAGCAGGACTATGGGCTCAGTTGGTTGGCTTAAAACGGCTTTTTATGGTTCCTGTCAAAGTTCACCTCCCCCATCATTAGTGGGCAATTATTATTATTTCAGTGAAGTGACAGGGGTTGACCTTGGTGCCTTCTTGATGGAAATCTGTGCTCTACCAGAGCTGCCCCCCCCTATATATTTATTCTATTTATTTATTAGAACACTTTTATCTCATAGGCTCTCACCATGACAGTCAATACAATCAATTTAAAACACTTCCAGATTAGTCAAATTAATTTCCAATAATAATAATAATAATAATAATAATAATAATAATCTTTATTTATATTCTGCTCTATCTCCCCGAGGATTACAGTATACACAGTATATATAGTTTTCAGAGCTGCATTATCTTCCCGCCAAAACCATACCTATTGATCTACTTACATTACATGTTTTCGAACATCTAGGTTGGCAGGAGCTAGAACTAACAGTGGGTGCTCACCCAACCCGCAGCTTCAAACTGCTAATGGCCTGCGTTGACTGGAAGATTCTGGGTCCTTTAGTCTGAAAAGTAACTTCTAAGTTCTCCACCAATGAAATGCAGTTCAAAACTTGAGAACACTGAGTAACGCTGGCCCCATCTACACTGCCACAGAATGCGGTCTGAAACTGCAATCTATGGTCATTGTAGATTCATACAATGCAGTTCAATGCCATTAAACTGTATTATATGAGTACACACTAACCATTTAATGCAATTTCAAATTGCATTCTTTGGCAGTGTAGATAGGGCCCTAGTTCCAGTTTTATTGAAAAGTTATTAAAATATACATAAATACATTCACAAAAACAATTAGTGTTATCTGACCCCCGGTGGGTCGTAATCCATCGGGGGGATGAAAATTGAAAGCAAGTCCTTATAGGTAGATAGGAAAGGTTAGAAACAGAAAACAGAAAAAGGGTGAAGTTTCAGATACTTGTCCTCTGAAACTCTAATTGCGTGTTTACAGATAGACAATTGAGGGTCTGGTGGTGTAATTGTCCTTTTATCTTGGTCTTCCGTGACTATCTACTCTTCTACTTTTCTAGAGCCGGTAGTTGATTCGAACTAGAACAATCTGGACATAAAAGAAATCGTTAGAAATTCTTAAGTATTAATTAATTAATTATTGTACGTAACATTTCATTAGATCCTATAGCATTTCTATACATATCTTACTTGTTCAGAGATTGAATTACTTATTTAGAAACCGAGTTACCCCTCTATTATCCTAAAGTCCTCTTTAAATTTAACTTAACATTTCTTTCAGATTCAAAATAATCCTCTAAATATGACCAATCCCATTTCTTGTTTTTTTCATCCTTTTTCTTAGTTTCCCTCAGAGCTTCTGTTAGTGCTTCCATTTGGATAGGTTCCACTATCTTCAGAAGCCATTCTTCTATCGTTGGTTCTTCCTGGGATTTCCAATACTTTGCGAACACCATTTTGGGTGCTGTGGTTACCAAAATGAATGTTCTCCTTTCTTCCATCTTCCAGGAAAAATCAACGATTCCCAGCAGGAATGACTCCGGTTTCCCCTCCAATTCTCTTTTTAGCATTTTTTCAATTTCCCTTTGTATCTTACCCCAGAGTTTGCTAGCCTTAGGGCACAGCCACCACAGATGGAAAAAGGTGCCGTTGTGGTTTTTTTTACAGTTCCAGTTGGTGGTTTTTTTTCAGAATGAGAAAGACAATCTACGGCAGTGGCATCAACAAATGAACTCCCAGACCACTCTGTAAGATGAGATGAGTCAGGCAATGCTCTATTTATTTTCATTTTATTTATTTAAAACATTTGTATTCCATCCTTCTCACCCCGAGGGGGGCTCAGGGTGGAGCACAACATACAAACGGCAAAATTCAGTGCTGGTACATAAATTCATTATTTGCATACATAAATATTTAAAAAACCATTTGTCTAAATATTAAAATACACTGTTTATTTCTAGTCCTTAATGTATATTTAAAACTATTTTAATTTTGTGGATGTGTTTATTATGTGTTTTTAATTATGTTTGGCATCGAATTGTTGCCTGTTTGGCAGCCATTCTGAGTCCCTTCGCAGACGTCGAGAAAGATGGGGTATAAATGTTTTAAATAAATAAATATTGGGCCGGAGAGATAGCACAGCGGTAACAGCAGCTGTGTTTGCAATCAGAAGGTTGCATGTTTGATTCCCGGACTGGTCTGGACACCCAGCTGTGATCCCTGTCCAGTGTCCACTGTCCACCTAACAGACCGAAAACAAGCCAGCTGTGAGTAAATGAACTAGAGACCGCTCAGCGGGGAAGGATTTTTATAAGGACTTTACAACACCAGAGGTGGAATGCGGAACCAGAGGCTCTCGTCTGAGGATGAAGCAACAGCACCCCCTTGTGATGTAATGGAGCAACCGCACCCGCGACGCAGCCAGAAGAGAAAAAAATCCTTCTAATTGCACGTTTGTCTGCACATGTTTGTCTGTACAATGTATTGTAATTGTATATCAGTCGGCAGGGACTGTCTGCCGTATGTGTAATGTAATCCGCTCTGAGTCCCCTTTGGGGTGAGAAGAGCGGAATATAAAGTGTATTATTATTATTAAATAATAATAAATAGTCCTATGACTTGACCAGAGACTTGTCCCTGTGTGGTGTGTAGCAGATCTGGCCTGAGGAAATCATCAGCAATGCTGGAAATGGAGCACATACTTACACTGTTAGAGGCTATGGTTTTCTTAACAAAATAGATTTGCTCTGTAGAGTCAGTATTGGGAGTTTCTGTGCTTCATTATATTTCAAAGGATGTGCCAATGGCATATATTATCTGGCCTAAAAGATTGCTGCATTGCAATGCATCAGGTGTAACACGGAGACATGGCACCACCTTGTCATGGTAGAGTTATGGATTCTGGCTACATCTGCCCTGGTCTCATTTCCACCCCCAGCTCTTTTCTCCTGCTCACCTTCCTTGTGTGCTTTGCTCCAGGCTTGTCTGAAATCTGCCAGTCTGGTGTGCCCGGTTTCACTGTGATCTCCATCTTCTGTTCTTTGATTAGGCCCCCTGTGTTCTGGCCTCTGTCCAACCATCATCTCGAGCTTTCTCTCTCTTACCTGCTAGAATAGAGAGTTTTCTGATCTTTTAGACTACCCTTTTACCACTCCCACCCCCATTAGCCACATTTGGAATGGCTGCTTGCGAGTTGAGCATCCCTCGACTGCAGGCTAACAATCCATCATCTCATGATGACCTAGAAGACTAGGTTTGCCCAGGTTGTAAGAACACATACACCTATCAACTAAAGGCACCAAGGAACACCTCAGATCCAATGATGACATGTCCTTAAGGGAGTTTTTGGCATCTTTCAGAATGGTGTAACCAGTAAAATTCTAACTGCAATAAATGAATATCCCTATTCATTAAAATGAATTATTATCCCATTCGTATTTGGAATCCAGAGCTGATGGTCAGTGTCAGCTCTACGGTTTTTTGGGGAGGAAATGGGAGTGGTAGTGAATGGAGGACATGGCAAGAAAGACTCACTGGGATACATCCATGCATGGAACCCCATCCTCCGCCCTGCTTTCACTCATACCCATTTTGTTGCCGGTCTCCCACTGAGCCACTAGAGTGAATGTGAAGGCATATGCAGGATGCAACACCTCACTTTATTTCATTAACTCAATATGCATGGTGAATGCAGACAGTACAGCAGAGCAAGGAGGTTGCAAGTAGACTGCTGGGGAATAAGCTTCAAGCCACTTTGGTTGGGAAGCAGAGGCACAACAAATGGAAAGTTGATCAAGAAAGCTAAATTATTTATTTATTTATTTATTGTTCATTTTTATATACCGCTCCTTCCAGCAGGCTCGGGGCGGTTTACATAAAATCAGATACTAAAAACAGCAACATTTCAATTTAATAACAACAATATAAAACAAAGCATAAAAACAAGAACAATCTACATGGGACTCAAGGGCTTGGGCAGCTTTATCAGGAGCCATTTAAATTAAAGGCCTGCCTAAAAAGGGTCGTCTTGCAGGCTCTCTGAAACGGGGCCAGTTCCTTGATGGCACGGACTTCATCTGGCATTGAGTTCCATAGCGACGGCGCCGCTATGGAAAAGGCTCTCAATCTAGTTGTTGACAGACGGCAGGAGTGGATAGATGGAACTACTAAAAGATTTTGCTCTTCCAAACGCAGTGATCTCAGGGGAACGTACGGGTTAAGGCAGTCCCTCAGGTACACCGGCCCTATACCGTACAAGGCCTTAAAGGTCAATACCAGCACCTTGAAAACAATCTGGTACTCTATTGGTAGCCAGTGTAGTTGCTGCAGAATAGGTGTAATGTGCTCTCGTGCAGATGCTCTCACCAGCAGTCGAGATGAAAGCCTCAAACCAAGGGACAAAATGAATGAATGTAGAGGACTAAAACGGGTGGTTCTAAACTGGCCTGCTTCAGTTGCCTGATTTCATAAACAGAGGCTGGATAGCCATCTGTCAGGGGTGCTTTGATTGTGTTTTTCCTGCATGACATGGGATTGGACTCGATGGCCCATGTGGTCACTTCCAAATCTATGATTCTATGATTCCAAACCAGGAGAATAGAGAAACTCACAGAAATGCTTTCAGTGGTATATAGTCATACCTCAAAAATACACTGGGGATTATGGTTCAGGTCCTGTTTCTTGGACTTGGAGATACAGCTACACTGCAGAATTAATGCAGTTTGATACCACTTTAACTGCCAAGGCTCATGCTATGGAATCATGGGAGTTGTAGCTTTACAACCATCTCCATTGGTGCCTCACAAAATTACAAGTCCCAGGATTCCATAGCATTGAGCCATGGCAGTTAAAGTGGTGTCAAATTGCATTAATTCCACAGTATAGGTGCTCCTTTGGTCAGATTAGGTCTCATGGAACTGAAAAGATTTGTGCTCCTATCTTTTTAAAAGTTCTTTGCTTAGGAAAAGAAAATATATGAAGAAATACGACAGAGGAAAACGAAGGCAAAACTATTTCAAAATGTTTAATGCATCTCCTGAGATGGTAAATATATTCTGACCAATGAAGTAAACCTTTTACAGGAATGCAAGTTAACATGTTTTACCTGAAAAGATAAATTCTGTCCTTGACACATACAGGAAGGAAGCACGCACGCACACATAACCACACTTTTTCAGACACTTCTATAACTCACCCTGATTCCAGGTGGATGCTAAGCAAATGAAAGGTGAAGAGAAGATAGTTTGGTTAATAATAGAGAGTTTAAATTCTACCCCTCTTTATAATGCTTTAGGTGAGAGTAGCGGTATATAGTATTTTGTTATGCTTTTAATGTGTTTAATGCTGCTGTCTGATGTTATCATGATGAATGTGAGGGTCCCATTTTTTATTTCCTTGTGATAACGTCTTCGTTTTATCTTGATTTTATTGTGGATTTAAGTGGTATATTGCCTTGAACTTCCAGTGAGCAAAGAGGCAATTTATAAATACAACAATAACACTAATATCCAGCGATTTCGCTAAGATAAGCATAGTAATGGAAAAGTATAGAGGCACAGTAGCAAGTCAAGTCAGACACTTGATCTTTGAACAAAATAATATTTAAATAGGACTATAATCAAAAGCAACTATTTTAAGACTTTTATCTCTCAATGAAAAACATCGCAATGAAGAAGAACTCCTCAACTGAGAAAATATGATTCAGCCCACAGATTATCTGTATGATACAACTAGAAACTTACCTGCCTACCAAAACCAAAATCTCTTCCAAATGAAGCAGACAGAAATGGAAACACAGCCACAATGGCATTATTACGTTATTACATATTTATTTATTTATTTGGTTGGTTGTTTCACATATTTGCATCCTGCCCTTCTCACCCTAAAAGGGGACTCAGGGTGGCCTTAACAGCAAGCAGCAATTTGATGCCAATACATATAAATATAAAAATAAACAAATACAATTAAAAACATACAATTAAACATCAATTATTAAAACATCAATTAAAATCATGTAATCCAGATGGTAGTCCAAGGTCTGTCCAATTGTCCATTCTATTAGTCCATTTTCCTTATTGCACTATTTACTGGTTGACTGCTTGGCCATACAGCCACATATTAAGCTTCTTCCTGAAAGACAGGAGGGATGGAGCTGACCTGATTTCATTGGAAAGGGTGTTCCATGAATGAAGGACCACCACTGAGAAGGGCCTATTTCTCACCCCCACCAATTGAGCTTACAAATGTGATGGGATCAAGAGCAGGGCCTCCCCAGATGACCTTAAATCTCAAGGTGGGTCATAGAGGGAGATACTTTCAAACAGGTAAGCTGGGCTGGAACCATTTAGGGCTTTATAGGCTAAAGCCAGCACTTTGAATTGTGCTTGATAGCAGACTGGCAGCCCATGGAGCTGGCATCACAGGTGAGTTGTGTGCTCCCTGTATGCCACTCAAGTGAGCTATCTGGCTGCTGTCTGTTGGACCATTTGAAGCTTCCGAACAGTCTTCAAAGGCAACACCACATAGACCGCATTGCAGTAATCTATTCGGGATGTAACAAGAGCGTGGACCACTGTGACCAAGTCTGACTTCCCAAGGTAGAGACACAACCGGCACACAAGTTTTAATTGTGCAAAAGCTCTCTGACCACTGCTGAAACCTGGGGTTCCAGGCTCTACTATGAATCCAGGATTACTACCAAGCTACGAACCTGAGCCTCCATGGGGAGTGTAACCCCGTCCGGCACAGGCTGTAATCTTATACCCTGTTTGGCCTTGTGACTGACCAAGAGAACCTATGTCTTGTCTGGATTCAAGCACTTGAATAGCCTCTTTAGTAGCAGGTGGAAAAGAGTAATAGAGTTTAATGTCATCTGCATATAGATGGCATTGAACTCCAAATCATAGATATTTTTCTTTGCATATCTCAGAGATCTTTGCTATCTGCAGTGCCCTGTATTCCCCCTATAATTCACTGCATTTGATCTGTAAATCTAATTGGCCTTACAGATATTACTGAATTGAAATTCCCATAATCTTTCACCATTAGCGATGGTGGGTAAGGGCTGATGAGAATTGCAGGTCAACACCACCCAGAGAGTCATAGTTCCCCACACAGTTTTAGGGCAAAACTAAAAGACAAAAGAGGGGCAAAGTTTCTGCTTTCAGCTCCTACTTCCCTCAACTTTAGTTCTTTCTTTTGGCAACATGTCGTCATCACTGTTGTTATTCATGATCCAGTTTTTAAATCCCATTAAGGCATCTTACAAGTATAGTGGGCTCTTAGTATCTATCAGAGATGGTTCTTGGATCCCCTGTGGATACCAAAATCCATGAATGTATAAGGGATAATTAAATATGTAGCGTATATAAAATGGCAATATCAAGGTTTGCGTTTGGGGGAGGGGATTAAAAAATCAAGCTGTCAATAGTTGAATCTGTGGGTACAAGATCCATGGATATGGAAGGCTAACAATACACAACATTATTTTTAAATGTCCAGTATTCTATGCCAGTTACTTAGTTAAGAATGTGTAACTAGTCATCTGTCTTAGCTCAATTCCTTGACAGAAATATTTATTGTTTGTTTGTTTGTTTGTTTGTTTTTATATACCGCTCCTTCCAGCAGGCTTGGGGCGGTTTACATAAAATCAATTACTAAAAACAGCAACATTTCAATTTACGTAATAATAATAACAATATAAAACAGCACATAAAAACAACGTATCATTCACCAATGCTCTGATCAGTGTCAGAATGGACCTCCATTGCCCCATGCAACTCATCCTTGGTAAAGTGTTAGTGAGGGAAATATGATTATCATAATAATGTTATAATCATGCCTGGGGGGAGACATTTACATTGTAGAATTAGTGCAGTGTGACACTGTTTTGACTGCCATGACTCAATGCGATGGAGATGTAGGCCTTTAGCTTTCTCTGCAAAAAAAAAGTGTAGGTGCCTCACCAAATTACAAATCTGAAGAATCCACAGCATTGTGTTGTGTTAGTTATAGGTGTATCAAACCACATTAAGACTACAGCGTAGATGGAGCCTAAGTAGTGTAGCACAGCAGTTCTCGTTCGTGCCTGGAGGGCAAGGAATAGGTCCTGGGGTCCCTTTAGCATTAGGGCCTGCAGCAGCAGAGGTGGATTCGGAGGATGAGCTAGATGACTGGGGGGGAAGCACAGGGCCCTTCGGATGGGCCGCAGTCCACACGGAGAGCTTGGCATGGGACGAAATGTGTTTTGGGCCCATCTTAGATTCTGATCACCAGGTGGAGATGGGAAGCAGCGAAGGGAGTTATGAGCACCCAGTGGGGAGGATTTACCAAGAGCCCGAGTATGTAAACATGGTTGAATCCGAGTGGGAAAGTGCCAGGGAGGAAAGTTCTCAGGAAGATTGCGACACAGCTGCCGAGAGGCAAGGTCGCTTCCTTCGATAGGGAGACGAGACATTGAGTCTAGCAGGAGGGCTTGGTCGAGAGTCCTAGATCGACCGAGGTCCGTGAGCAGAGATTGGAGACGAAGGAGCCTAGAGCGTCGCGGACCTCGGCCGACGGATTAAGTATAGGGGCCGTGGGAACGCATCCTCAGTTCTCCGGCCACGTCTTCCTGAATAGGCGCGAAGCGGAGAGAGACCACAAGCCAGCAGTGGTCATCAAGCCTTGCCTTGCATTTGCCTTGTTTCTTGAGCCGCAGCGGTTTGCGGAACCTTGCCCTGTTTCCTGATTTGCATTGAATTGCGAAATCTTGTCCTGTTTCCTGATTCGCATTGGATTGCGGAGCCTTGCCACGCTTCCTGCTTATTTGCCACGTTACTTTGGACTACTTGCTTATTACCTTTGGAACACTTGCATACTATTGGACTATTTACTCTTTGGAACTGTTTTTATACTCAATAAAGTAGTTAGCCTTCAGTACGTCTCTGTGTGTGTGATTAAGGGGCCCGCCAGGTCCGTGATCGTGACAGCTGGCCGGAGAACTCCAAGAACCCTTATCACACCACGGACGCCGCTCGACGCCGCAAGAAGCGCTCCACGCCAGTGGCTGCCATGGCTAACTTGACCGATGCCCAAGTGCAAGAGCTGCAATGAGAAGTGGGTGAGCTGCGGACCCGGGCCGGACGGCACCCGGGGGTGAGCCCACCTGGTCGCTTTAGTGGTAATCCGGCTCAGGTGGAGGTTTTTGTTTGCCAAGTGGAACTTTATTTGGAGCAACGCCCCAACGAGTTCGCCACCGATCGAGCCCAGGTGGTTTTTGTTTTCAACCTGATGGAAGGGACAGCGGCAACGTGGGCCACCGCGTTGATCCGGGCGCAGTCCCCCCATACAAACACGCTGCGGGCTTTCCTAGACGCGATCAGGGCGACCTGGGGGGCCCCCGTCAATGAAGAACTCGCGGAGAGGGATTTGGCTCGGCTGACGAGCAAGGATCTATCCCTGTCCCAGTACATCTCCCGTTTTCGAGTCCTGGCTTCCCAGACACAGTGGGGTCTACCGGCGTTGCGGTATCACTACATTGCGGGCTGTCACGGAACTGCAACAGGAGATGTTAAAACACCCTCGGCCCGCGGATCTGGAGGCCGCCATCACCTTGAGCCTTCGTATGGAAGCAGGACTGCAGACCAGGAGGCGATGGGACAAGGGCGTGATGGAGAAACCGGTGGCACGGAAGGAAGGGGCTGGACAGTTTCAACCCCGGCAATTGCCAGCGCCGGCCGGCCTGGATGATCCGGAACCCATGCAGTTGGGAACAGTTCGGCCCAAAGTGGATCAGGCGGAGAAGGCACGGCGTCAGCGCCTCAACTTATGCTGGTACTGCGGGGGGGCTGGACATTTTTCAAAGGAGTGCCCCAGAAACCGCGTGGAAAGACTCCTCGGGCTTCTGCCGCCCTCGGAGGGGCCCCAGAGGCCGAAGAAGCCATCCAGGCGACGGGGGAAGGGGCCGGCCGGGTGTAAGAGGGTTCGCTCACTCGGCCGACGTCGCCACCCCTCCCCCTGAACCCAAGACTGGACCTGAGGGGGGCTTACAACCTTGTCCGGATTCGCCAGGGTGATGAATGGAAGACGGCCTTCGAGACCAAGTGGGGCAGTTTCGAATACCTGGTGATGGGATTCGGTTTGTGCAACGCCCCAGCCTGTTTCCAACATTTCATGAATGACATTTTCCGAGACCTTTTGGACCGCTATCTGGCGGTCTACCTAGATGACCTGCTGATTTTTTCTCCGGATCAGGCGACCCATGATCGCCATGTCAAGGAGGTGCTCCAGAGACTGAGGGCCCACGGGCTCTATGCTAAGCTGGAGAAATGTGCTTTTGACTTGCGTGAGGTGGACTTTCTGGGCTACCGTATCTCACCTACGGGCATTGCCATGGATGACACCAAGGTGCAAGCTGTGGTCGACTGGGCACCCCCTGCTAGCAAAAAAAGACATTCAAAGATTCCTGGGCTTTGCCAACTACTACAGAAAGTTCATTCCTGACTTTGCCAAGTGGGCTGATCCGATCACCCAGTGTTTGCGGGGAAAGGTGCAGTTCCGGTGGACTCCGGAGGCGGATGTGGGGTTCCGCAAGTTGAAGCAGCTGTTCACCACTCAGCCGCTTTTGCAGCACCCCAACCCCGCACGCCTTTCATCGCCCAGGCCGATGCTTCGGATGTGGCGGTGGGAGCGATCCTGCTACAGCCTCAGGGGACGGACTTGTTGCCCTGTGCCTACTATTCCCGGCAGCTGACGGCTCCGGAAAAGAACTACACCATTTGGGAGAAGGAACTCTTGGCCATCAAGGTGGCTTTCGAAGTCTGGAGACACCTGCTTGAAGGGGCCAAGTTCCCGGTGGAGGTTCACACCGACCACCGGAACTTGGAGCATCTGAAGTCCCAGGGCAAATTGAACCAGAGGCAACAGAGATGGTCCCTGTTCTTTGAGCGATTCAATTTCCGCATCCACTATGTGACCCCCAAGCAGACCAAGCAAGCTGATGCGCTGTCCCGAAAGCCGGAGTACGCTCGTGAGGGCGACGGGCCGTCCGAGGCCCGGTTGCTTAAAGCGGAGAACTTTGCGGCTGCTCAGGCGCTCCCTGTCAACCCTCCAGTGGCTCCGCCAGCCACTGGCGACAAGAGGTCATTGAGTGTTCGTGTCCAGGCTCGCCAGCGGACCGATCCGTGGGTGCAGGAGCAGCTGACCAAGGGGCCTCAAGCCCCTTTCCAGGTAAAGAACGGGGTGCTTTACCACCGGGACTCTGTCTATGTTTCCCCTGGGCCCGAGCGGGCGGACATTCTCAAGCTTTGCCACGATAGCCAGGCCGCAGGCCATTTTGGACTGTTCAAGACTCTGCAACTGGTCCTGCGGGACTTTTGGTGGCTTAAAGTGCGGAGGGATGTGGAGGACTATGTGGGATCCTGCCCTGTGTGTCACCGGGCTAAGAACCAGGGGGGCAAGCCGGCCGGTTTGCTCCAGCTGCTGCCAACCACCTCTGCACCCTGGAAGATGATTTCGGCCGATTTCATCACCGACCTCCCCAAGTCCAAGGGCTTCACCACGATATTGGTCGTGGTGGACTGTTTCACCAAGATGGGACACTTCATCCCCTGTGTGGGGGTGCCTACTGCCAAAGAGACTGCTGATATGTTTGTGCAACATGTGTTTCGGCTGCATGGACTTCCACAGAGCCTGGTGACTGACCGGGGCACCCAATTCACTTCCCAGTTCTGGAAGGCTGTCCAGAAGTTGCTGGGGATTGATGTGCGGATGTCCACGGCTCATCACCCGCAGACCGATGGCCAGACCCGAACGGGTCAATGCCACCTTTGAGCAGTACCTGCGGTGCTATGTCAACTATCAGCAAAACAACTGGGCGTCCTTGTTGTCCCTGGCGGAGTTCGCTTACAACAATGCGACGCAGGAATCTATCAAGGAGACTCCCTTCTTTGCCAACTATGGACACCACCTCGGTTCTACCCGCCGGTGGACCCGTCCGAGATGTTTCCGAGGCTAAGGATTGGCTTCGAGAGCTCACTGCACTCCAAGACTTGCTACGCACTCAATTGACCAGGCGAAAGCTGACTACAAGCGGATGGCTGATCGGCGGCGCCAGGAGGGTCCTGACATCCTTGTGGGGGATAAAGTTTGGCTGTCCACCAAGAATTTGTTTCACGCAGCGCCCCAGCCGCAAGCTGGACGCGAGATTTTTGGGTCCCTACAAAGTTTTGGAGAAGGTGGGGCCTGTTTCCTTCAAACTACAACTCCCAGCGGACATGAAGCTCCACCCGGTGTTTCATCGCTCGCTGTTCGCCCGGCGAAGGGGTGCGGCCTGACGTGACGCAGCCGCCTCCTCCCCCTGTGATGCGCGATGGCGAGGAGGAGTTGAGGTCCAGGACATCTTGGATGTCGTGATCCGCTACCGGAAGTTGGAGTATTTGCTGGACTGGAAGGGGTTGGGACCGAAGAACGCTCATGGACCCGGCTCGGGATGTCCATGCTCGGATCTCGTGGCTCGTTTTCACCGCAAGTACCCTGACAAACCCAAACCTCGAGGGCGGCCTCGGAGGGCCCTGAGGGGGGATAGTGTAGCACAGCAGTTCTCGCTCGTGCCTGAGGGCAAGGAATAGGTCCTGGGGTCCCTTTAGCATTAGGGCCTGCAGCAGCAGAGGTGGATTCGGAGGATGAGCTAGATGACTGGGGGGAAGCACAGGGCCCTTCGGATGGGCCGCAGTCTCCCACGGAGAGCTTGGCATGGGACTAAATGTGTTTTGGGCCCATCTTAGATTCTGATCACCAGGTGGAGATGGGAAGCAGCGAAGGAGTTATGAGCACGGGGGGAGGAATTCCCAAGAGCCCGAGAATGTAAACATGGATGAATCCGAGTGGGAAAGTGCCAGGGAGGAAAGTTCTCAGGAAGATAGCGACACAGCTGCCGAGAGGCAAGGTCGCTCCTTCGATAGGAGACGAGACATTGAGTCTAGCAGGAGGGCTTGGTCGAGAGTCCTAGATCGACCGAGGTCCGTGAGCAGAGATTGAGACGAAGGAGCCTAGAGCGTCGCGGACCTCGGCCGACGGATTAAGTATAGGGCCGTGGGAACGCATCCTCAGTTCTCCGGCCACGTCTTCCCTGAATAGGCGCGAAGCGGAGAGAGACCACAAGCCAGCAGTGGTCATCAAGCCTTGCCTTGCATTTGCCTTGTTTCTTGAGCCGCAGCGGTTTGCGGAACCTTGCCCTGTTTCCTGATTCGCATTGAATTGCGAAATCTTGTCCTGTTTCCTGATTCGCATTGGATTGCGGAGCCTTGCCACGCTTCCTGCTTATTTGCCACGTTACTTTGGATTACTTGCTTATTACCTTTGGAACACTTGCATACTATTGGACTATTTACTCTTTGGAACTGTTTTTATACTCAATAAAGTAGTTAGCCTTCAGTACGTCTCTGTGTGTGTGATTAAGGGGCCCGCCAGGTCCGTGATCGTGACAAGTAGCCATTATTCATAAGACATGGTTTCCCAATCTCTGATCATATTAGTTGCTCTTCTCTGACACGCATTCCATCTTAGAATCATAGATTGAGAGATACTATGCAGGCAAAGCACAATCAAAGCCCCCCTGAAAGATGGCCATCCTGTCTCTGTTTAAAAACACCTAAGAAGGAGCTTCAACTGCACTCCTAGGCAGAGAATGCACTGTTGAACAACTTGTGAATTTCTTTTTGAATTGTGGTGTCCAGAACTTGACATAGTTCTGGACACCAAGTCTGAACTGGCCATGGTGGTCCACACTCTTGTTACATCAAGAATAGATTACTGCAACATGGTCTAAATTGAGATGGCTTTGAAGACTATTTGAAGCTTCAAATGGTCCAGCAGGTGGCAGCCAGGTTTCTCACTCGAGCTGCATACAGAGAGCACACAACTCCCTTGTTACACCAGCTCCACTGGCTGCCATTCTACCACCTAGAACAATTAAAAGTGCTGGCTTTAGCTTACAAAGCCCTTAACGATTCCAGCCCTGCTTACCTGTCCAAACGTATCTCTGTCTATGAATCATCACAAAGGTTAAATCTTCTGGGGAGGCCTTGCGTCGCAACTGCAAGTGCAATTGGTGGGGACAAGAGAAAGGGCCTTATCAGTGGTGGCTCCCTGACTCTGGAACTATCTCCCCAATGAGATTAGATCAGCACCCTCCTTCCTGGCTTTTAGAAAGATAACAAAGACTTCATTATGGAACCAAGCTTTTCACTAGTACAAGAAGTTAACATTCCAAGTAGTCAGTGTATCACTAAATATTTAAAAGGATACAGGAGGGCTCAAGGGAAGTTAAACTGTATTGTGCCCCACCTTGAGCCTTGAGGCGAGGCAGGTAACAAAAAAATATTATTTATTACATGTACATAACATTTTCAAAGTCAAGATTGTATGAGTCAGTATCATAAACTGATCTTGTCTTAAAGGAACTTTCATTAATGTAGATTTTATCATTTGTGAAATGATGACCATGACAATGACCATGATGATGTGATGTCTATACAAATGTCTCTAAAGATTTCAAAATATAGTAAAATCTGATAAATGTCAGAGCTTTGGTAAACTCATTTACATTGTGACTTTAGAATGTCATAGGTTTCAGGCCATAATTATTTAAAGCCTGAGCCAAGTAGTAAAACTTTGCAACTAATGGACTGATCCTATTTTTATTTCCTCATAATTTAAACTCTACTGAACTGAAAAGGACAACCCTCTATAAACATGTATAAAACTGAAACTTCACGTACCATAAGCTACAGTTTCTTTCTGCAGATGGTACAAATGGAAGCAAGTTCTAGACAACATGAGTGTCATAAAACTCACACTCTGGAGTCAGATGATTCATATTGAGGTAGAGCAGAAGACTAGATGCTGAAGGCCTATTGCTACCAATTGTTGACCGATGAAGAGACAAGGAGTGCACCCAAATGGGCGTCTTCCCTTCTCCTCTCCAGGTCATGCTGGCACCTTGCTCGCAATGGCAAAGTCATTCAGGGAATTGCTAGTGCTCTTTGGAACCCATGGCCATTGCTATGGAGTATTAATATTTTGATTTTATATTGCTGTGTTGTTTTATTTACATTGGTTTTGTATTTTAAGTTATTTTAACTTTAATTTTCTGTTGTGCTCTTGTATTATATTGTGTTTATTGTATTGATGGGTGTGGCCTCATGTAAGCAGCCCCAAGTCCCCTTGGGGAGATGGTGGTGGGATACAAATAAAGTTAATAATAAAAAAATAATGGTGACAACAAAATAACACAGCTAAGTGCTTCCAGTTTTCCCTGCACTGTGGACTGCAATGAAAGTGGAATGGCAGCATTGGCCCATGTGAACAGCAAGACAATTCCAAATGAGGAAACATTCCCTGACTTTCCCTAATGAAGAATACAAACATGTCAAGTGGCTGTACCCTGCATTGGGGATGAGATTGTATGGGAGAAGGCGATACTATAGGTCAGTGTGCCGTGAGCGATCATCAGGTGTGGCGTGGGAAATTGGAACCTCCAATACTTTTTCTTCCCCCTCCTGCCGAACACTTTTTCTTCTCCACTCGGGCTCCCTTCTTCCCAGCCTCGCTCTGCTCACTTTGCTCAGGAGGGAGGGGGGGAGGAAAGCGTGACCCATGCGGGCGCTACTGCGCAGACTTCCTCCCTCCCCTCCTGAACATGCTCACGCTGCCCCCTCGGATCAAAATGGCATCAGCTATTTTGACATTGCTCCCATTTTCAACCACATATCTGTGTGAGATGAGCTTCTCAAGCTTGCCTGCGATAAAAACTAAAAACAGAGAGAGACTGAAAGCTGTTGAGCAAGACCTTCGTGTGTGTCTTTCTGCCATTCCTGCCAGGATATCTATGTTGTGTTCATCGAAACAGGCCCAGGTTTCACACTGAGTGTATAAATACATTAAAAAACATATTCACTATATGTATTACTGTATTAGAGTGTCATTTTGGTTGGTGGTGTGCCCCAGGATTTTGTAAATGTAAAAAGTGTCCCGCGGCTCAAAAAAGGTTGGGAAACACTCCTATAGATAACCAGAACCCAAACTGTGTAGGGCTTTGAAGATAATAGCCAACACTTTGTACCTAGACCGGCAACTAATTGCCAGCCATTGGAGTATAATATGACCACTCTTAAATATACCAGTATCAATCTGGCTGTAACGTTTTGAGCTAATTGACATTTCTGAACTTATTATCTAGATAAGGCCAATTTAGAGTATATTGCAGAAATCCAACCTTGAGGTTACCAATGTATACACTACCATCTGTAAATCCTCCAGCTTCAGGAAGGGACTCTGTTGGCATATCAACCAAATCTGATAATAGGCACTCCTGACTGTCACATCTATCTAAGATGTGATTAGATAGGTAAAGCACAACAAAAGTAATTATTTAATGAAAAGAAGGATGTAAGTTCTATAGCACAAGGGAAAATTAATAGTACAGGAATATAGTGATTACAAGAAAAGAAAAAATAGAGAAGTCATTGACAAGAATAACAGGATCCCCAATGGTATCCAAGGGATCCTGTACAGTTAATCTACCAGATTTATTTATTATGAAGATGACAGCAGAGACAGGGTAGGAAGCATTAGTTAGGGCTTTCCATTTTCCATTCTTAACCTTTTCTACACTGTATGCCCACTTTTCTATCCTTCTGTTTTAGATTAGAAAATAAATCTTCTATTATTATTATTATTTCTCTTTTTTAACTTCATGGAAACCTTTTTAGTATTAGACAGCAATGGAAGAAGACAAATATGTAAGATGTTAAAAATGACCCCATTCTATATCTACTCTGGAAAATGAAGTTAAACAGGCCTCAAAAAGAAATACATTAGTCATAATGGGGACTTCAACTATCCCCGAATAGATTGGCCAAATTCTTGTTCTACGCATGAAAGAGACAAGGTTCCTCGACATGCTAGCTGATTATTCCCTTGAGCAGATGGTCATGGAACCAACCAGGGAAAGGGGATCCTGGACTTGGTGCTAACTAATGAACAAGATCTCGTTCAAGATGTCCTTGTAGCTGAGCCCATAGGTACCAGTGACCATAACACAATAACCTTCAACGTAAGTTTGGATAGCAAACTGTCAGTGAAAACTAACACAGAGACATTAAACTTTCACAAAGGGAATTTCACCAAAATGAGAAAAATTGTAAAGAACAAACTAAAAGGAGCAGTAAAAAAAATCAAATCCCTCCAAAATGCTTGGAAACTGTTTAAAAATACCTTAAAACAGGCCGAACTAAAATGCATTCAAAAAAAGAAAAGAGGCATGGAAAGTCCAAAAGGACACCAGTATGGCTTACAAATGAAGTAAAAGATGTGATTGGAAAGAAGAAAACTCATTTAAGAAATGGAAGGCTCTTCCTACCGAGGAGAACAGAAAGGAACACAAGCTCTGGCAAACTAAATGCAAAGCAACAGTCAGGAAAGTCAAGAGAGATTTTGAGGCACACATAGCAAAGAATATTTTAAAAAAAACTTCTTTAAGTACATCAGAAGCAGGAACCCAACTAGAAAAGCAGTTGGGCCACTCGACGACAATGGTCAGAAAGGGAAAATCAGCGAAGACAAGGAGATTGCTGAGCGGCTAAATGACTTCTTTGCCTCCGTTTTCACACAGGAGGACAGACAACATATGCCTGCAGCTGAGTCAGTTTTTTTCAGGGAGGGAATTAAATGAATTAAACCAGATAGAGATAAACAAGGAAGATGTTCTCACATGCCTTACTAAACTAAATGTCAACAAATCACCAGGGCCAGATGGCATCCACCCCAGAGTTCTTAAGGAACTCAAGTGTGAAATTGCTGAAATTCTAGCCAAAATATATAACCTTTCTAAGATCAGCACTGTACCCGAGGACTGAGGGAGGCAAATGTAACTCCGATCTTCAAGAAAGGATCCAGGGGTGATCCAGGAAATTATAGGCCAGTTAGTCTAACCTCAGTTCCAGGCAAAGTGATGGAAACCATTAAAGAAAAAAAATTACTAAGCACATAGAAGAACAGGCATTGCTGAAGGAAAATCAATATGGTTTCTGCAAAGGCAAATCATGTCTTACTAACTTGTTAGAATTCTTTGAGGGTGTAAATAAATACATAGATAAAGGGGACCCAATTGATATTGTTTACCTTGACTTTCAAAAGGCTTTTGACAAAGTCCTCACCAAAGGCTCCTAAATAAGCTCTTCAGCCATGGAATCAGGGGACAGGTCTTGTCCTGGATTGGAACCTGGCTAAACTGTAGGAAACAAAGGGTGGTAATAAACGGACATTTCTCTGGGTGGAAAGAGGTGAGAAGTGGCGTACCCCAAGGTTCAGTTTTGGGTCCGTTACTTTTTAATTCATTCATTAATGATCTGGATGTAGGAGTGAATTCTGAGGTAGCAAATTTTGCAGACGACACTAAATTGTTCAGGGTAGTTAAAAATGAAACTGATTGCAAAGAGCTCCAGAAAGATCTCTCGAAATTGAGTGAATGGGCAACAAAGTGGCAAATGCATTTTAACCTAAACAAGTGTAAAGTCATGCACATCGGGGCAAAGAACCCCCAACTACACCTACAAATTGATGGGGTCAAAGCTTTCCGAGACAAACCAGGAAAGGGATCTTGGGGTCTTGGTGGACAGCTCAATGAAGATGTCAACCCAGTGCGCAGCAGCAGTGAAAAAAGCAAATTCTATGCTAGGCATGATCAGAAAGGGAATCGAAAATAGGTCAGCAAATTTTGTATTACCTCTCTACAAATCGATGGTAAGGCCACATTTGGAGTACTGTGTACAATTCTGGTCTCCGCACCTTAAGAAGGATATAACGGAACTGGAAAAGGTACAGAAAAGGGCAACAAGAATGATCCAAGGGATGGAGCGGCTCCCTTTATGAAACCAGGTTGCAACGCCTGGTCTTTTTCAGCCTTGAAAGACGGCGTTTAAGAGGTGACTTGATCGAAGTGTATAAAATCATGCATGGGATAGAAAAGGTGAATAAAGAAAAACTGTTTTCTTTGTCACAAAACACTAGGACTAGAGGGCACTCCTGAAGCTCCAAGGTAGGAAAATTAGGACGAACAAAGGGAAATATTTCTTCACCCAGAGGGTCATTGGGTTATGGAACTCACTTCCAGAAGAGGTTGTGACAGCTGTCAGCCTGGACAACTTCAAGGCAGGATTAAACAGATTCATGGATACCAAGTGTATCGGTAGTTACTGAAAAGGACATTCAAGTGCCACCTCGGAGTTGGTTGAGGTAGGCAGGATTTCACCGGGTACTGGTTGTGGGGGGTCGGGAGCAGGTCAGGGTTTTGCCCTCCCTTCTGCTCGAGATCCCCGTGTACAACTGGTGGGCCACTGTGTGATACAGAATGCTGGACTAGATGGGCTGAGGTCCGATTCAGCATGGCTCTTCTTATGTTCTTATGTTCTACTCTGGTACCCCTCTCCATTCCTCATATATTTGCAATAAAATTATATGAAAAAAACAAGGACTTAAGTATTTGTGATTGTGACTAGAAAAAACAGTCAAAACGTTAATAATTTGCGTGATAGTTGAGTTTACAATTATCGCTTTTGACTTGTTATGGTCTCATCAGCAAAAGTTATCAGATTATTATTTAAAAGACAGAATCTTTCTAGGATTATTAAAACTTTGTAGGCTGACAGAAATAATCCACCATTCTCATTTGTCTCCACTGGCCTTACTATATTTTTCACCTATTGATCCAGCATACGAAGATGACATGCCATAATTGCCATGGAAGAATGAATGCATCATAAAAGTATGTGAAGACAGATAATGTTTGAAACTACAGAGGTCTTCTCAAAGGGGTTCACTATATGCTTTGACTTCAGGCTGATAACCTGCATCTGTCAAAGCTGATTTACATCAGAAACTGCAATTTAATCATTTCACCTCACCTATATGAAGAATATTAGAAATAAAGGCTTATGCTTTATAACTAAATTAACTTTGAAATTCTGCTACACAAAGTAATATTATTATCTCTAGTCTAATGCTTATCTTCCTGGAAAATAAATTAATTGCCATTTTTTTGTCTTTCATTTCTCTGCATCTAGCTGAATTGAGCAATATGCATTACTTCTCTTAGTGATTGTATGCCTGTCCCCATCACAGGACTTGATTGAGAATGGACATAGCTCAAATGAATTATTTTGATGCTCAGTTCATATTGGGATCTAAATAATACATTTGAAATAATCTCCCTTCCAATCCATCCCTCTAGTAGACATGATTTTAGGGTGACACCCGGGAATTTACTAAGCCCTATAGTCCTCCTTATCTGTATTTTTTTAGGTGGGGCTCATTGCAGGCCAGTCCACCTTTATCTAGATCAGTGGTTCTCAACCTGGGGTCCCCAGATGTTTTTGGCCTTCAACTCCCAGAAATCTTAACATCTGGTACACTGGCTGGGATTTCTGGGAGTTGTTGGCCAAAAACATCTGGGGATCACAGGTTGAGAACCACTGATCTAGAATAAAGGAAAGGTAATGGTGACAGCCTACATAAGTCAAAATAATCTATATCAGCAGTCAACAATATACAATTGGGCTGTAAATGACCCCCCGGTGCCTTGGGGTGGGGAAAGTCAATGTAGCCTCAAAATACCTAACCAATTTATTCTTGGGAATATGGGATGGTTTTCATCTCCTGGGCTACTTTTGAAAGACAACAACTTGAAACAGATGTTTCCTGGCCCTAAAACAGCCCAGATAAACTAAAGTATTAG